>VMDR010004038.1:0-64685 GCA_007922815.1 Macrotus californicus | reverse complement strand
ATCTTCTACTAACACAGAGGTATGAACTCTAATTCTTGGGGTAGGGGGGAATATAATATCCACGTATTTTAAGACATAAAACCCACACACGATGCTATAAACACAAGAAGTTGCATATTTATACAGAAGAACTGCTAAAAGGGAAAGAAAGTATGCTTTCAAAAAGCAGGGTCTTACTTTAACATAAACGATGACATCCCAGAGCCCCTTGAGCAATTTTATTTCTCTGCGACACTGCTTCAGGTGTTTGTACTCTGGAAGGGCCACCTCAAAAAGATGGGTCGATTCTTGCATCTGTAACATTTCTTCTTCTAATGCCTCAAGCTCTTGGTTTGCCTGAGGAGAAAACACACACACACCCTCAAATCCAATGACCCGCCAGAGAGAGAAGCCTACACCATTCTACAGCTCTGGTTGTGGCAACGCTAACAACTATGATTTAAAAAGAAAAAATTTGCCCTGACCATTGTGGCTCGGTTGGTTGGGCCTTGTCCCACGGAGTGAACAGTCACTGGTATGCTGTAGTTCACTGTCATGTGTCTAGATGTTGACTTCCTATTTATCCTGGTTGGGATTCAGTGAATTTCTTGAATCAATTGATTCCTGCTTTGACAGGTCCTAGGAAAATCTCAGCTATCATACATCTGACTGCTGCCTGTCTAATATTCTGCTGATTCTCTCTTCCGGGAGGTCTAAGAAGAGTGAGACATCATTCTAAGTTCTTACTCTGTGTCTCTAAACCTCTTTCATCTTCTCATCTCCCTTCACCTCTGTGCTGCCTTCTCTGTGATTTCTTCCAAAGTCATTTGCATTTAACTAATTCTCTTTTCAGCATTAACTAGCTCTCTAGCCCATCTGTTGAGATTTTTTTAAATAATTATATTTTTCATTTCCGTAAGTTTTGGGCCCTTTCTCTCAAATTCAACTGATCAGAGTTGATAGTCTCAAAACTGAGAACTTGGCTCATGTTTTCAATATTATGTTTTATTTCCTTAATAAAATGTCTTCTAATATCTGACATTTTTTATATGAATCTACATCTCTGGTTTGCTCCTTCTGCTGGCTCTTACGTACGATGGTGCTTATTGATTGTTTTCTTGTAAACTCATATTTGACTGAACTTAGTTTGTTGGACCCCTGAGGAAACTAAAATAAGAGCACTTTCTTCTGGAGAAGATTTGGGTCTCCTTCTACTAAGAAGAGCTACTTGTATCCATTTCCATTTCCTGGCCTAGAAACTCCTTCATCATAGAGGTAGTATAAAATTGAACCATAACCCTTATGAAAACAGGCTTGTGTTTACAAATTCCAGGGGATCCTTTCCCTCTCCCCCCTCTTTTTTCCTCCTCCCAGCCTTAGTAAGGACTGGCAGTCAGGTTCAGAGGCTCCCGTTGCAGGCCGCAGATTTTTCCTAGCCCACGCGTTCTGAGGGTGTGACCTCCTAAGACCATCTACATTGACCAGAAAGGGCTCATCGCGGAGTTCCCGACCTCTGATATTTGTGTGGGCCCCATACAGCAGCAGAGATGTCTATGTTTGCCTCTGCTTTCCATCCTGCACGCTCTTTTTCCCCCTGTCCTCTAAAGGGTTCTCTTGTTGGTGGTGGGGGGGGGGTACGGCGGCGGCAACTCACAATAGATTTCAAATTGCACATTTGTGAACATGTTTCCGCATCTCTTTCACAAAAGGAGGATTTTCAAAATGTCTAGTCTATCGTACGCCCCAAAGCCAACAGCCCTTTAATTTATTTTCCGTCAATTTTCCTATTATTTATACTAATTCAATTATTCCTGGAAATATATACCCAGTTATGTTATTTCAAGTGTTTACTGTACCTTTGGCTGTGCAGAAACAATAGCATATACGTTTACGAAGGAATCAGTTCTAAAAGGAGAGGTTTATCATACCACTTCTGCCTTGCAGGGTGAGCTGCCCAGAATACTAGGGTCAACCTTTCCAGCCCAGAACAAAGAACATACATGCCTTCCGTTGAATCCAGTTAGATAATTATTAGATATGCACGCTGAACAAACACAAGAACATGACTTCAGGATAAAGGTAACCTAGCCCTCCCATATTCAAAATATCCCTCAACACATTCTACAGGCACAAGGATACATATCCAACTGTTAAGTATGTAATGATGTGCTGTTACAGTATGGTGTCCCAGTGGCAGGGCTCGATAAATAACTGTAGCAAATGTTTGCACACAGCGCATTGGCTAGTCCAATAAAAATGTCTCCCCATCCACACTCTGTTCAAACCTCCTGAAAAGTAGACACAATCGTTTAGAAAACCACAACTCTCTCAGCATATGCTGACCTGCTCCCCTTTCAGTGGCTATCGGAACCACTTTTCTTCAGCCACGTGAGAGAGCAGACCTCAGGCTACAGAATGGCAGTTTTCTGAATGTGCTGAAAGCAATTAAAACTGAATTCAACCCCGAAGGTGGAGAGAGCAGGAACAGCTGCCAGCTGCAGGTTTTACCCCCAGCTGACGAGGAAAGCCACCTCCAGCGTGAAATGAAATCAGAACGGCAGCCTAGAGGAAGGGCTCAGAAAGACTCCCAGCTCCTGAACCCAAGGGTCACAAAGTCGTTTTCTCATTGTGGCTGCCAGGTTAAGAATTTCTAGAGAAACAGAAGACACTATTTTTCTAAGAAAAGTTGAAAACATTTTTTTCAAGCCTCAGATGAATAACTCAAACATTCTGGATCATTTGCCCATTTTATTCATTCCTACAGTCAACCATAATAAAGCAGTTCATTATTAACTAGGCTTGAATGACTCAGTTCTATTTGTATTCAGAGTTAAAAATAAGTGATGGAGTTCCTTGCTGGCAAGATTCACATGGGAAATAGTATAATGACTAAAATTTCTGATTTAAAAAAAAAAATGAGCTAGAATTTTAATGCTAGTTGTATCCCTTACTAACTATAATTTCCAACAAGGTAATTATACATGATTTTTTTTTTACCTGAAAAATAAGAAAATAATAGACCTTGCAGGACATGTGGTCCTGTCTAAAACGCCCACACTTAGAAAATGCTCCTTAGAAAATGGCCCGGGATCCAAATAGCCCATAATGTTTATTCACACTTTTGTCTGATAGGACTATTGCATTACAAAATACCATCATGTCTTCTTGGTCCAATAATGATGCTGTGGCTGTCTTACCAAAGACAACCCTCCTTGCCTTGGTAGCCGAGCTGGTCCTGGCACGTGGACTTAGGTAGACGGGTTAGGGTTCAAATCTTGCGGAAGAGCAGGATTTACACTAACTATGCACACTGGGGACAAGGACAAATTTTCAGGACCCTTTGGCATGGACCAAATGTCTCCATGGATGTATTGGACAGGACCCAGCACCCACTAATCATAACAGAAGCTACATCATAGGGGAAAGGCAAGAACTGAATAAAATAGTGTAAGTAATACGCTTAGCACAGTTCTTCACATATCTATAGGAAGGGCTTACAAACAGCGGCAGCTGTTCCTTTCCCCAGCGTGACTGCTTTGATAATGAGAGCGGCTTTGAGAGACGTGACTGAAAGCAATATAATTTACGTGGGAAAAATTGTTTATAACGGTGTTTTAAATAGTTAATTCTCAAGTCCTATAACTAATTGCAAAACTAAGGCAAAATATAGCAGTATCTCAGCATCTAAATTTACCTTCTAAAACAGCTACTGTAACACACCTAAGATAACTGAGATCAGCATTACCTTATCCAGCACTGGGTATGGGTTTTCTGCATGAAAACCAAAAGGAGCGCAGAGTCTGAATCTCTCTCTGAACTTGGCCTGCTTCCCCTAGTCAGGGCAGGAAAAAAAGATGAAAGTGAATCTCAAACAAATAACTTTGATAATCTTTGTAAAACCTTTCTTAAAAAAAAACAACAAAAAACTGGTAGCTCACTTACATCAAATAAAACACATTTTTTCCTTATAAGAGTGACTTCCACATTTTGGAGAGGTGAAACTTCATGTCGAACAGTCGCTGCAATCTTTTTGGTAGTTTCCCATCTTTCAGGTAATTCCTACAAAAACACAGGTGCGATCGGGAAATTACTTCAATGCCTCAAACAAATCAACCCCATGGGGTTAAATCATTCTAATCTCTACACTTAACCCATGACATCTCCTCATTCTTAAATAAGACAAGGGGTTGATCTCAAAAAAGATGGAAGTGACTAAGAGGCTTCCAGCCGGGCTGAGGTCCCGACTGGCCCCCTGGGACCCTGGATTGGTATCTTCCAAGCAGTAAACCAGAGTTGTCCACTGGGGTCAGGTTTATCCCCAAATTAATGACAATCTTCTCAAAATAAACACAAATTTGAAAATTGTTTCACAGTTGAGGAGAAAAAATTAAAGTGCTCTGGAAATGACTTTGCTGACCTCTCACAACTAGAAATGCAGCCGTGTTTAGCAATGCAGCAGGTAAAAAACAAAATGCTTTGAACCTGGCTGGGCAGACGAAAATGTGCCTCAATCTCTCGTCCTCTGCCCTTCTCTCGCTCCAGAAGCTCTGTGTGTACTGTCCCGATGGAGAGGTTAAGCGCTTGGGTTAGGTTAATTTCAGATTACTAGCACTTTGGAAGAAGAGACAAAGGGAAAGGAAGGTGGACTCCTACTGGATGTAGGACAAAAGAAGCAATAAATAGCTCAGGTAGCAACCCCACTGTGCCCTCCCTGACTACACACAGACAGGAAAACAGGAAGTTATTTCCTTTGAAGAGCCACTGTGCATAATTGCCGTTGGAAGGCGTTCCTTGTGTCCAGGTTAAGAAAGCATTGTTTCTCTGGGTCATCTCCTGGGACACTGAAACTGTTTTGTCATATGAAACCCCCCATAGTGATGGGGCTCTACTTGTGCAGGCGAAGTGCAAAAATCACGGGTTCTAAAGACTACTTTGTAGTCCTGGATAAATATTTGATGAACGACTCAGTGACTGTCAACTATGAAGAGTGCACTGTGCTAAGTATAAATGTTATCTGTGCGGTGCAGGAGTGAGACAGAGATGAAACACATTCTTTGATTCAAATTGTTTCATAGTGTCAGAGTGAATGAGAGGCACACACAATAATTATTCTTCCTGACAGAATGTGTTAACTTCCATCAACAGGTCTAAGCATCATGGAACTTAAATGCTCAGGAGGCAACATGGTGTCACGCTGGGAATATGAAACCAGGCCAGGAACCAAGAGATCTGGGCTCTAAACTTGCTCTTCATCTTGTTCTTCCACCCTTTATCTTACCAGATTCTGCATCCTCATCTGTACAGACTCACTTTCCATTTCCAATAGATGCCATGGAACCCATGGGAGGGAAGCCACAGAGAGGTCACAGCAGTGGGCTCCGTCCCTTCAACCCGATCCAACTATACTGCACTGGATATTACCCGCTTTATAGTTGGGGGTTCCAAATTATAGCTGGGGCTTCCACTTGACAGAAATAGGTTTGCATCAAAGACTAAAAGATCAGGTGATCCCCAGTCTCAGTAAATCGTGATCCACTCAAGGCGATAACACTGATTCTAAGGCTGAAAGGAATAATGGGTTTTAACAGGCGGAGACTAGGGGGTGATCCCATGAGGTAATGGCACCAATGCAGGATGGGGTGAGGGAGGGTTCTTAGGGAAAATGGACAGTATTTGGAGGCTAAGGTCAGTCAATGAAGGCTTCTTAGCAGGGGAGGGACTCAATAAAATCTGTAGATTAGAAATTTAATCCAGTTTAGAGCATTCTGTAGATAGAGTGTGAGAACACAGGCACAGCTATGGGCTTTTAAATAGAACAAAGCACAGGCAAGTATTCGGAAGATGTTATTACTGCTAATGATTATGAAGGAGAAACAGTAACTACTGCGAGTTGCTTTAATTAAAATTAAACTGGGGCACTGTTAAGCTCCACATGCAACCTGTTCTGCCTATCAATCTTGTGTTTCCTCCTGGCCAGACTGAGTTACTGACATAGAAGCACACACACAGAAGTGTGGCCCACTTCTGAAATATTGAAAAGCCTACTATTTTCAATACTGCCATAACCTTAAACAGCGAGTCCAACTTTTGTAATAAAAATTCTGGAGGCTGTGGCTGAAATGCCACATATCACTTGTGTTATGATCGGTATCTCTATATTATTTTAAGGCCCGAGATCTGACTCAAAGAATATCTGAGTCTTTGCAAAACCAAATACATGTAATGTGTTCTACTGTACCTAATCATCTCCCATTCTTGTCATGTATCTGTCCACATTTTATCTCACCCCACATCTAAGTGGATTTTCAATTCTTAGGACAGTTTATACTTTGCAGAATTTAATAATTCACATATTGTAATTCTTTATAGTCTTCATAGTTAAGAGAGCAATTATAAACATATTACTGCATTTCATCCTCACAAAACAAAACGAGGGATATAAAATCGTGGCAGCAAACGTGGAAAACAGTTTCATGGTCTCCCCAAAAGTTAAACTCAGAATTACCATATGACCCAGCAATTTCACTCCTAAGGGATTCCAAAAAGAAATGAAAACAAGTACCCAAATTCCTGTGCCCCAATGTTCATGGCAGCACTATTCACAGGAGCCGAAAGATGGAAATGGCCCCAATGTCCACCAACAGATGAAAGGCTAAACAAATTGAGGTTTGCATGTATACAATGGAACATTATTCAGCCATCAAAAGGAATGAAGTAGTGATCTACTACGATGTGAATGAACCTCAAAAATATTACGCTGAGTGAAAAAAGGCAAGCACAAAAAGCCACACATTGCATAACTCTATTCATATGAAGTATCTAGAATAAGTAAACCCACGCTGACTGGTGTGGCTCAGTGGGTTGGGCATCATCCCGTAAACCTAAAGGCTGCCAGTTTGATTCCCAGTCTGGGCACACGCCTGGGTTGCAGGCTAAGCCTCCCAGTTCGGGGCATGCGAGAGGCAACCCACTGATGTTTCTCTCCTTCTCCTTCTCCTTCCCCTCCCTTCTCTCTAAATATAAATAAATAAAATCTTGAAAAATTTGTTTTAAAAAACAGAATAAGTAAATCCATAGAGACACAAAATGATTGGCAGCAGCCAAGGGCTGGTGGTGGGAGGCAGAGAAGGAGGCACGACAGCTACGGGGTCAAGTTTCTTTTGGGGGAGATGAAAATGTTCCGGGACTAGATACAGGGGGCGGCTGCACAACACTGTGAACATACTAAATGTCATACACTTTGAAACGGTTATTTTTATATTAGGGGAACTGTGAATGTCACCTCAATTTTTGAAAAAAACAGAAAGTGGGAAATTGGAGGGTGTGTAAAAATAATGAAGTATCTCGAGGGATAATTTACTGCACGCTCTGAGGCAAGCAGACGAGACGGACTCAGTTCTTGGAAACAAATCCGAGTGTGAGCTCCACGCTCTAATCACTGAACTAAAATTCAATAGAAGGTTTTTCATCAATGTCTCCACGGCTCCCCTTTGCAAGGTTAAAGTCTATCCTGGAAGCTGGTGGATGATGTAAATAAATATGCTACCTATAGAACTTCAAAGTGGACATGGGCTTGGAGGCTCAACTGCGAGATCTTTAACCACGGTTTCGGTTATAACTGAAAAGACTTTGTTCATCTTTTGGTGCCCAGCAGCCAGCAGGTCTTCCCAGGGCATGGAAGCAGGAGGAGGACACAGAAACCCTGTTTTGGAAACACAGTGATTTCTCCATCCAGACTGGGCTTTCCTTATTCTTTAGTAACGTGTCTGTGGTATTTTTCCACAGACTAGGCCACTTGTCAACTCACAGCTTTAAAGGAAAGAGAGCTGGAATACATTTCTCATGTGAAACTGACGATAAGAGCAGACCTCAGAAGACGACCTGAGAGGCTATTACCTAAACGCCTTCTAACGAGAAGGCAGCGGAGCATAGCAGTTACTGGCTTTACTACTTGTGTGACCCTGAAAAAAGTTATGAAACCCCTTTAAGCTTCAATTCCTAGCCTGTAAAATGAAAATGTTAATCTCTACAGTAGAGGTTGCTATGAGGATGTCACAAGAACACAGGTGAAGAACTAGGCTAAAGGAGATGCTCCATTTATGGAGATTATGATTATTTTACCACTATACTTACCTCTAGCTGGAGGTAGACCTGCTCGGGCATCTTCTGGCCATAGGTCTCCAAGAGTGTGACGGTTTCTTTTAGTGGCTCGAACAGTTCATCGGTAGCTCTCTGTCGGCTTCTTACAGCCAGAAGGTGCCCCATGATGTCAACTAGACCATTGTGATCACCTTCGCCTAATTCTCTCTGAAGTCCGGCGTCAGTCTGCTTTATAAACTCTTGCAGCTCATTCAGACTATTAAATACATATAGACATGTGTGTATTTACACACAAACACAAATTAAGCTCATTAAAACATGTGGAAGTATAAGACTTCTCACTAAATCTTATTTTCATTGTTTGACTAATTAAACATTACTTGTTATCTCTATTATAAACCTGGCAGTTTTAATGCTCTTAAAATCAGTATCTCAGATTTAGAAAGCAGTCAGGTGTTAAGTTACAATTCCAAACACCACAGGACAAAAGGCTACCTGTCGATGACAAATCTCAGAAGATGCTCCTGAAACATCCAGCTCCATTTCTTAATAATGTTTAGCAAGCTCACTTTGAAAGGCTTCATGTCCACTTTAAACCAACCATCAAACACTCTGAAGTCACTGAACTTGCTCATCTGAACATATAAAGCCTCATAAATGTCAATCTACAATTAGAAAAAAAAGTAACTATAACAACTCAGTCAAAAGCCAAGAACTACATTAAAAGCTAAAGGGTTTCCTTGCCTGTTCCTTGAATTGTTCCAGGGTTGGTGGTTGTTCAGGGATCTCTTCATTTGCATGAGCATCCATTTCCTCAGATGATGCAGTTTGGCCGTACAGGAGAAAATGCTTCATAAACTCAGCTCGGTCATCCACCCAGAGGTAAGCGTATGTATCCAGGGTATTTCTGAAGTCCAAGACTTTGCTGATGATGCCTGCCACTCTGTTCATTATCTCCTGCCTGGCCTCCACCAGGCCTAACATGTTATCCATGTCATTCTAAATGAGAGGGAAACTGAGCACTTATTAAAACCAATCTTGCCCTATCAATGACGTGCAACATAACATTATCCAGGGCAATTCTTCAAAAGGAGAGTAGTTGGTAAAATCAAAAATGACATTGCTTTTCCCAACTTCTCCCTGCCTGTGCTCCCCATTACTCCAATTTATTTGTAAACCATTAATATAAAAACTAAAACCCATTTACAAAGATAATACCTGATAATTTGCTATTTCCAGATGTGCTGCTACTCGCTTCATCTGGGCCGACATCCTAAAACTATTGCATAGCATTTCTTCTACCAGATCATAGAAGCCATCCCCAGCCTCTCTTTCTAAAGAAGGTTTAAACAGAATCTCAGGGGGCATTAGGAGCATTTGTGCTTGAAAAAATGGTGCAGGTTTCAATTGCTTCTCCGTATTCATCAGAAAGAAGTCTAAGTCGTGCATTATGGCTTGAAAAAAGCCTTCCACCACGATGTCATCAATGAATTCCACGTAAATCTTCCAGGTGTCCAGAGAAGGACTGGCTTTGAAGAGCTTCCTATTTTCCTAGAAACACGAAGTATTCATATATGAGAATTAACACTAGTGAGTATAAAAACGAATGCATTCCATTTAAATGGTTTGTTAAGAGAAGGGGCTGCATTTTTGCCATAACACAGGAACATTCAAATGCTAGGTTGCAGAACCTTAAGCTAAACAGGATTTTTTTAACATCAAGTTCATTTTAAAAATACATTCAAAAGTCATTCTTTAAAGGAAAAATCATTATGAAGATTGCTATCTTCAAAAACAGATAGGAAATACACTAGTTCCCAAAGCATTCAAGATGTATTCGACCTGGGCTCTAATTCTTGCTGTCCCCAACTCTATGTGGCCTTGGACTTTGCCTTCTGGGGACTTGCTTGTCAATGAAGGTTTCCCAAAGTAACCCTTCAGAGAACACTGTTCTGGGATATCCAAAGTTCACAAAGTCAGCCAAGTGTTACATACTCTGGACCATTCTTGGAGACTCACAGTGCACCTATAATAGTAATATCTATCTAACTTGGTTTAGCCCAGTTGTTTCCAAACACAAAGAATCTTTCTTGTAAGCTGCCTGTGAGCAGCCTATGGAATAGTAACTTAGCTTGGGAAACACTGGCCTGGTAAAGTCTCAGCTTCCTTTGCGCTCCAACAACATGAAGTTCTTCTACCTCCTCAGCATCTCCCCAGAGTGTGGGGGAAGAGATCAACAGTCAATAAGGCACAACAGGGCCAGACATGGATGTGGGCAATGATTGCTAGAGGCTGGGCATGCAGTGGGGAGGCCTAGGGACATAGATTTGAAAGGTCAGGTGGGCAGCGAGGTTGATTCCAGAGACACTTTCTGAGTTGCAAAGGTTGCACAGTCTCTACAGGCCAGAGGTCTGATGCCCGAGCCAGAAACAGCAGCACAGAGAAAAGGAGACATCAGAACAGGAGCTGATTCTAAGGCAGACTGTGTTCTCTGCTTTCTTGGACCATGTGGTACTGTGGATGGATGATCCAGAATTCAAAGATGTGTACTTTATGTAAAAAACCTGAATACAGAGGCGAGTCTCCCCCCTGATAAAGGAGGGCAGAAACGAGCAAGTTCTGGGGGTTTCGTACACACAAATTTAAGAACTGCTGTTTCAAGGATGCTCTCTTGCCCACCACCCAAGTGGAACCATTTACATCTGTGCAGTACACGTGACCGGCACACCTGGAGTTGTGTAGTACTCGTCTTGGGCAGCTGTACACAGTAGTCCTGACTCCCTGGCAGACACATGAAAGGGAAATATAGATCTCAGAGCTAATAAAAAATCCTTAAAGACCATCTTATTCAGTCTCTTCATTTTAAAAATCTGAAAACAAACACCTAAGCCACACCCTGTGTCACCCTGGTAGGAAGCGAGCTGCTGAGCAAGAACCAGAGCCCATCCATCCCTCTTGCTCCGCTACCGCGGGGCTCTTTGCAACACAGTAACAGACCTGTGCCTGCCTCCTTGTTTCTACTTTCTCATGCCAAGAGATCCAGTTTGCATCACTGCAGTGGCATTTATAAAAAAAAGTGTTGTCTTTTCAACAATTTAGGGCAAAAGGAAAAAAAAGAAGAGACAGGAGAGCTTTGGGCCACTAAACGATCACTCGGGGCCCTTGCAGACCCAATCTTCCACGGTTCTACCCTGCCCCTTTCATCCTGAACTCTGACTGCAGATCCCACAAGCCACAAAGGATGCAGCATGAAAAGGCAGACTGACTCACCCTCTGCCCTATTTTCACAGCTTTCACCAAAGCACATTCCTCACTGGAAGTCTGAGCACCAGGCTAAAAAACCATTTGCTAAAAACCACTGGGGGTGAAAATGCACCTCTTCTCTATGTAGAGTTAATCCCTACTCTAGCTCATCCAAGTCCGTGGCTTTCCACAGCACATACATGCTCTTGACCCTTGATTCTGTGTCACTCACCTGGACTTCCCCCCTGCACTCCAGACTCCCATTTGCAATGCCAGCCTCCTCAAAATCTCCCTTTAGGCGGGCATGTCTAACAAACATGGCCCAAACCAAGTCCTGTTTCTTCCCCCTACAAAATCTGCTCCCCCCCAGTCTCCTTATATCTATAAATCCCATTCTTCCTGTTGCTCAGACCAAAAACCTCCAGTCACCCTGGACTTTTCTCGCCTCTGATTTGTCACAGTACATCCTGTTGGCTCTTCCTTCAACATACATTCAGCCCTGGCTGGTGGGGCTCGGTTGGTTGGAGCATCATCTCACAGACCGAAGGGTCATGGGTTTGATTCCAAGTCAGGACAGAGACAGGAGGCAATCTATGGAGCTTCTATCTCACACTCCCCACCGCGGCCTCCCTCCTTTCTTTCCCTTTCTCTCTCCCTCTCTCTCTCTCTCTCCCGGCCTCCCTCCTTTCTTTCCCTTTCTCTCTCCCTCTCTCTCTCTCTCTCCCGGCCTCCCTCCTTTCTTTCCCTTTCTCTCTCTCTCTCTCTCTCCAAGCAATGAAAAAAAAAATGTCCTTGGGTGAGGATGATTTAAAAAAAAAAAAATACACTCAGCATGTGAGTGCCTTCATCACTGCCACCCTGACTCAAACCACCATCATTTCTCACCTGGACCACTGGAATATCCTGCTTACGGTCTCCCTGCCTACCACTCCTTTGCTCCCCTGGGGTTCACACTTAATGGGGAAAGCCTTTGAGCACAGAGTCTCTGGCTGCTGTTTCCCCTCAGAGTAAAAGCTGTCCTCCTCACAAGGACTGTCCTTAGCAGATGGTTGAGAGCATTACATGAGGTGCTATGAACAAGATGGCTGGCACCTGTCGGCACTCAACAAGTAACCGTGGCTACTAATAGCATCCCAAAGAGGACATAGCTATGACAAAGATGAGGATCCTGTGTCTTGCCTTTCTGTTTCATTAACTATCTCACATTCCAATCTCTTCCCTCAGGAATGAGAACAGTGAGATCTCCAAGTGATGCAAATCCCTCCATTTTAAAAGCCTGACAAAACAACAATGCATCAAGCTCTTTCAGGACACGTTAGGTTCAGTATTTTTGCTCCATTTCTCAGCTAAAGGAAAGGATCACCGATAGACGTTGTAACCACGAAAGTAACTACCTCCACCAACTCGTGTATCTTGTAGCCGTCCTCTTGGATGAGCTTGTACTTCTTGGTAAACAAATCGCCCCTGTCCTCCAAAGTGAAGGCAGCCTCCTTCCGGTGCTCTCTCCGGGGAAGGAGTGTGCACTCGGCCCAGGCCCTCATGGTCTGCTGGATGACCTTGACATTGTGCTGCGTGCGCTCAACCCTGCGCTCCAGCTCCCAGGTAGCTGCTTTCACCCTCTCGATGTATCCCCAGCAGTCATCCTGCCACGTGAGCGACGTCGCAGCCACCTGTAGTTGCTCATCCACAGCCTGCAGTTCGTCTTCAATCAGAGGGTATTCAACTTCCAGGAGAGTCTGCTTCAGCTTATTGTACCCTTGTACAAGCAGTTCAAGATTTCCAATGTACTGAGCAAAGAGAACCCCAAATATGTTAAAGCTACTTTGTCTCCCTGGATGCATAAAAGTATCACCAGTCTCTGGGTAATTAAAATTCAAAACAGTTCTGTTCAAAATATGGCCTAATATGTATAAAACACAAACCTTTAAAATGGTGTTCCTTTTTTTGAAGGTGGCTGAGGCTGAATCTGGCACGTCTGACTTCTTCAACATCAAGAGGTATTTCACTTCCCTCAAGACAGCCACTAGCTATTGAAAGAAAATCAGTGATTATTGCATGTCATTCTCTTTTAACACAAGTGAAAATCAAAACACTTAACTTTGATCCAATCATCCCTGTATTTTCAAATTGCCAAGGTAAAGCCGAAGACACATGCACACCAAGATCCGAACTGGAAGGCCCATAAACGGACAGCAGTCTCCTCCTGGACCTTTGGTTCTGTTAGAATGTTTGCTTCAAAAACACAAATTTGTTCTAACGTGAGTGATACACTAGAGAGCAATCTGAGCGCACCGCAAATTTTGTCCTTGCTTATCCGCAATTTCCTCAGCAAGAAACAGTAGGTAAATGCTAAAAACTGCACCCAACTGAACCGATGAACCGAAAGGCTTAGGAATATGAAAATGCTCATCTGGACACACCTCAAACATCTGCTGGGTACCTGAGTTCATACGCCTGTCCATTCTGGTGGTACCGCTTCCTGCCTGGTCTCAGATGACCCAATTTCCACTTCATGATAACGTACAAGTTGTAATTCTTCCAATACCCACTTCCATAAGCAAACTTCAGGTCTTTGTCAAGGCAAAGTGTCATATTTATTGTAGTATTTATGTATTACTTAACCACTTAAAATGTGTAAAACTACGCTACTGTTTTCCCTGGGTGACTGTTTTCTTAATGTTTCACTGACAAAGTTTTTGAGTACTGCTCCCTAACCCCATGCCCTCCGTAGGTCCTGTATTTCTAATTCGCAGTCTTTCAGAATCCAGTGATTTTTAGGAATGCATATGTCACGTGGCAGAACTGACTGTACTCAAAAATCATAGGTTCTGAGGTAAAGACCACAAAACACGCTTAAGAAGGTAAACCAGTTGATTTCCTTAGGATGTTACTCCTTAGGTTAGCTAGCACAATATATTTTTGGTTTATAATCTATATTTTGTATGTATATAATCCCTTCAGATAGAATCATCAGAATTATCCCTGTAATACCTCAGGAATAAATTTCCTACATCCTGGATTTACAAAGTCAGAAGGTAGAAGTAATTCTCTGTTCTCTGGGTCATATATTTATATATGTGTGCTGAGGGTTTTGAACAAAAGTGAGTGATGGTATTCTTTGTAATATTTTTGGGAAACAGATCAGAATTCAGGTACAGATTATAACTATCAAGCTCATGGAGGTGGACATTCCCCTTCCTAGGCATCTACTCGGACTGCTGTGAAAGACAGGACAATAGCTGAAAATAATATATAATCTTCACTACCTAAAAATTCAGCTGGACGTTTAACTATTCTCTTTTGTAATGGCAACGTAGAAATGGGTATTCTTCTATGCCTGTCCTTTCCTATACAGTATATTCACGGAGGTAAAAAGAGAAAGCTTACTTTGTGACTCTGACCAGGCTATCAGACTGGGCGATGGGTTGTTTAAAATATATGTTGTATTTACCATATATATGCACATATAGTCACACTATGTAAACATATTCATATAAAAAGGTGTACCATTGCTATTATATTAAAGTACTTGTACCTTAATTATTAAATAACATGTAATGGAACTGTGAGCAAATATGACAGGTCTCTGTGTTATATGGTTTACCTGGGAAAACAAAAGATCTGTTCATAAGGGCATTTTCTTGGATATTATTTAACTTTCAATATTATTTTTGGCATTTATATGTTGCTTTATGTTTTCTGAAAATTGTTTTATAAAAATCACCATCAACTTAACCAACATATTCAAGTTTATTGTCCCTTTGAAGGATATGATGATAATCAAAATTTACCACTGTCCACCACAGAATGAGGACTCTTGTTCCACACAATATATGGATTCCCCAAAGCTTCACTTACATGATCAAATTTTAATTAAACTACAAATATGGGTATATGTTCTATAAATATGATTCAAGCCAGAACACACAATAAAAGACTAATGATTCTGTTCAACTGAGTTAACGTGTATTAAGTATTACCCGGTGCCAGACACTGTTAGAAACACAGAACACAAAGATAAAATGAAATGTCCCATACTCTCAAGTAGCTCATTATCAAGTGAAGGAGAAAGTGGTAAATAAATAATTATGAAGCAAAATAAAGAGTAGTCAGTGCAGAATTTGGGAAACAAATCTCTAAAACCAAGAACTGTTAGAAGTTGTTTTCCGTTATATTCCTCATAGCGCTGACATTGTCCCCAAATGAGATATAAATGACTGGAAGTACCAGGAATATAGTTGTAATAAAAGTTACATCTATTAAACATCTTTAAAACATCAAACCCCTACCTTTGGGTCAAAGTTGACACTGAGAAGACCATTTATGGCACTGAATTTAACCAAGGGCTGGTTCAAACTAAATCCACAGACTTCATCCACGTTGCTTTTCCATTCGTTATAGACACGCTTCTCAAACTGGCCTAGGAGAGTTGTCATTTCAACATACTTCTGATGAACCAAGGCATGGTCAGGACTTTCCAAGAATCTGCAGGAATACGGTTTCTCCACTTTTCTATACGTTAGATTTCAGCTTAACTACTTTACAATAATATACAACACAAAATATAAAAAATACATTATAAAAACCAGGAAGAGAAACAATAAAAGCCAAATAATGCCATGACTGTCTTTCCCTTAAAAGCTATAGTCATGAAATGAATGGAACCCCAAAGATTTTGCTAAACTCCAATAGCAGCAAGATTCCAACTCCTACAAAGAAAAGAGAAAGGTACAGAAGTCTGCAAAGTAAGAGGAACAGTAGTTACTAAAGGAAGGAAAAACAATAAAAAAGATACAAACATATTGTGAGTAAAATAAAAAAGCATAAGGAGCTGAAGACTCGTAAGTCCCGTTAAACACACCCCAGCACCATGGGGATGAACCCTCCTCAGAGAGCACAGCCAATGAACAGAGGTCAAGGAGATGCCTTTTTAAGCACTACAATGAATGGCTCCTGCCCTATCTCAAAACCACCTGTATCCCTAGGATAATTTCACCATGAAGTAAGCCTGACTACTCACAGAGACTGGAGAGATGCGAAGTTTGACCAAAACGTCTGAAGTCGTTCCAGGACCTCTCTTGCCCACTTGATATTTCCTGAGGTGAACGGCATATTCTTGTTAAGAATTACATTTCCACATTCAATCTGCACATTGATATTTCGGTGACAAGGAAGAAAGGGAACATTCAATCAGACGGCATTCCAACCTTGTCAACAATTGTTTACTTTGGTACTTCTACAGGACGAATATAAAAAACATATGTGTTAAGTGACTCAATTAGTGGAAAGGTAATGGTCCTGAAGCAGGATCTTCATCTCCATAAGAAAACCAATTAAATAAAAGCATGAAGTCATAGTGCCTATAGCTAATCTTTAGATATCATTGAATAAAGTCCTAGCCCGTGGCCCTTATGCACAAATATGATGCCGTGGATGTGCTCAACCTCCCCCTTCACTGACCTGTTTCATGTGTTCATGACACAATTGCTTACACATATCCAACTCGTCGTTAAACATGTGCACCAGTGTGCTATAATGTGGGCTGAAAATTTCCATGACAACTGGTTTCTCCAGAAAATTCCCAAATATGGTCAAAAGCTATGAAAATCAAAGTTAAAGAAAGGTTAAGAACCATGGGGTTTTAATACAAATACTCAGCTCACAGTTTCTCCCATTAAGCCTCTTACATAACTAAATCAAGAGCAAAAATGTAGAGCCCTACAGGCATCCTGCAGTATCTCCAAACCTGAAACATACTTTTCCAATAAAACAAATTCTAAATGTAAAGTGATCTCCCTTTCTCAGCAGAAAATGAGAGGCGTCTGAAATGAACCGGTCTGCCAGTAATCCCTGCCCAGATATCACTTCTTCTTCCTGTTGGGCACCAGAAAACGTTTCAGAGGCTGTTTGCGGATATAAGAACAAGATTTATGAGCTCTTTATCTGTTCTTCCCTCCTATGCATGTATTCTTTAGATATGGAATATCCTTATCAAGGACCGCTTGGTCACAGCATCAATAATTGTACTGGACACATCAGCCACAGTGAGTGTCCTCCCATGACAGCCCCCCGCTCTGTACCGTGCCACCCAGCCACCCCCAACAGACAGGCCCGGGGTGGCAGTGCTGACCTGCTCCAAGGACAACCACTCTCCAGACAGACAGTGCCTTTGATGAGAGTGTCCCGACTAAACTAATACCTGCAGCTAATTAGACCCCCTCCTCGGACAGAGTCGAGCATGGCAGGCTGAACCTCTGTGGGCAAAATTATGAGTGACCAGAATCGACCACCAAGCAAAGGAAGCCAGTGAGTAGGGAGACAGCAAAAAGCAGGCACGTGGCCGGAAACAGGATCACACGATCGAACAGCAGAAGAGTGAAGCTCCTCAAACCCCTCTTGCTCAGCCCAGGGAGCCCCCTAGCTCCAAACGCACCTTCAGCAGCAGTTTCCACTAAGCTTAGCCTAGCTGGTGAGCCTGACTCTGGATTTCCAGCAGCCTCCTGTCTTGTTTTCTGCCCCACATGGATTCTTCTGCGTGCTACCACGAAACTGCTTTCTTTGCAAGCAAGATAATGTAATTAAAATACATATTTTTGTGTAAGTCATGTTTATATAGTGCTGACAATGAGCCAGGCACTGTATTTTAAAAGGCTTTAAAAATGCCATTATCGATGCTCCAGATCAAGAAACCAAGTTCATAAGGAGGGAGTAACTTGCCCAAATTCACACGGCCCCTGGTGGAGCTGGCGCTGGACCCTGGGCCATCTGCCCCTGGGACCTGCGCCTCCCCGTACCACCTCTCAGCAGACCAGGTGACATTTAAAATCGTTGTTTTGTTGTTTGCTTACTCTGTCTGTGTAGGCTTCATAGAATGTTAATTGTTAGGCCTGTTATATAGATGTTTTCTTTGAAATAAAACATGATTATCTTCTCAAAATAACTAAATACAATCAACGTGGCAGAAAACTATAAAACCAAGGATTGTGCCTGATTAGTGAGTGATGTGGCAAAAGAGCTATTTTTCCTCTTCGGGGAATAACAGGTGTTCCCTAAAATTTGTTCTCTTTAAAAGACAGCTTCATTGCACACATTTAACATTTTGTAAACATTTCCACAAACCACGTTCACTGGGAGGGAAAAGCAACACAATAAAAAATTAATAAAGACAAAAATGTAAATCTAACCTTATCTGAGAGGCCAATTTAGACAAATATATTTTGGCTTTTTTTTTCTGTTAATACTAATTATACCCACTGTAGAAACCACTAAATGTTTTAAAATCAGCCTGGTTAGCTGCTACCTAGCAAAATATAAATTATTAACTTTCTCCTCGCAACCATGTTTTGTTGAGTTGGGACTTCATGTCTAAGTTCAAAAGTAAAGTTTCATAGGGAGACTCTCATTTTACAGCATTCTCCTTCAAACACTCACCACATGGACGAAAACTGAAACCATGCCAGAAGCTTCCTAGCTACACCTCATCCTGCCTACCTGATACGCTTAGTGGGACTTCAAGCATAAAAGACAGAGAGAATTTTCTTTGAAAGGTTTAAAGCTGGAGAGTAGCAGTAAAAAAAAATGAGTCAATCTTTTAAGAAGTAGACATTATCATAATTTTTCAACCTCACAGATACATAGTAATCGCCCTCCAGGATGAGAACAATGGTCACCTGAGCCTCTTGCTTTCTTGTCATGGCAGAACTAAGAGGGAGTTCATGAAGAGTGTAGGTGTTTTCCTCATACCAACCTCAGGAGATGGAAGATGGGCTCCCAACTCTGTGCTTCTTTCTCCAATATCCCCTTTGAGTCCTGTGAGGTTTACCTTAATTTCCTCCTACTTCTCAGTTTCATTATGTAATATGGCTTTCATAATGCTGTTTCCACTGGTCAGGTAGTACCTATTTATATTTTCCAAGGTTGGCCTCTTTCAAAGATTTCTTTAATCTGTTGCTGCCTAAATCACATACACTTAACAATTTTATAGTTTTCTAGTATAGTGTCTGAACACTTTTCCAGAAATCTTTATTTTCTTACACACTTCAGTCTACCTCCATGGACACAAGTTGTAAATTTCAGAGAAACGTCCATTAGTATTTTGTTTGGTTTCTTAGTGAATGCCAGCGCTGTCGGCTTTGAACCACAGCTTCATGCTAGAGTAGACTACCGTTAGGGTCCAGGGCCCTTCTGGCCACATGTTTGCCAAGAGTCACTGAATCGTGGTCCTCAGAGAACGGTCTGCAAATATCTACTCCCTGGAGCAGTAAATGGTCAGAGTTCGCCATCTCATACCTACGGTAGACATTCTCTTCTCCCTAAGGACACACTCCTGTCATTTTTTCCCTCTCCTCTCCCTGCAGTTGCCCCATCGGCGTGTATTTCAACACTCTGACGACCAGTCAGTCCACCTCACTTCAAGCAGTTGCTCAGTGTCTGCTTCTCACAAGGCACTGCAGGCGATCTACATGCAACCAAAACTGGATGATGATGTCCCGCCCCACAGAGCTCATCTTACCCCCGTCAGTAGACCGGGCACAAGTACGTGGAGAGGTAAGGAAAAGTACACGGCGGTAAGATAAAATTATTTGGGGAAAAACACCTGGCATGTACTAGAATAGAATCCATATTCCTGGTTGTGGGGAGGGGAGAGAGAAAGGCTTGAATTAGAAAAGGTGGGAGCCATTGCAATGAAGACTTCGCTGTACGCTCTTTCTTCCAGTTATTACAAAAGCACGGGCAGGTAGCTCCAGGAATGGCATGGGGCAGACTGCTGTGTAGTCATTAACAAAAAGTATCGCTGAATTCTGCCATGAAAGGAAGAAAACCTTTATGATTCATCACTAAGTGGAAAGGGCTCCTAAAGGGGATCAGAATATGGTATCATTGTTGTCAATGAGAAATACGTATGCATACCTGGTCCAAGGAGAAGCGCGGCAGTATCAAATATAACAGTTTTTCTGAGAGATGGGATTACAGGGAGTTTTATACTTTAACAGCAGTCTATAGATTTTGGCCAGCAGCATCTCAGTTTCATCCCTGAGCTCTTAAAAAGCAAGGTAGGATTTGATCCTCTTGAATTCTGTGTTGAAATGCCGGCGTGGGGGGGGGGGGCAGCAGACACTAGAGGCTTCCCCACCACCTGACCAATTCATCGGAACTTGAAGATCAGAATCAAGCAAATCTTACGGATCATCTGTATGTTATATTGTTTTGTGCTGCTATTGTTAATGAACTGTGCCCATGAATCTCTAGCTGTTTCCCCTGGTACTGAAGCATCCCTTGTGATAGCTGACTTGCATTTCTCTTCTTGGACAAGCAAGTTTCACAGGCGGTCCCTGTTCCCTCCATTATAACTTTCCCTTTGGGAGGGTTTCTTTTATGCAACCCATAAACACTCATACCGAATTTCACCAATTCTATGGTAACACTCCTTCATGTTTTGGTGTCTCTGGACTATGTTACATAATCAATGGCATAACTTTCTGACATTTTTCTTTATCGGTACACAAAACAATGGCGCGTCTGATAATCAATGGTCTCTTATACTTGATGGGAGACAGTACATAAGGTGCGACTTGTTTCGGTTGCAGTAACAAAGTAGGCAGGTGACTGCAACATAGGTGAGCAATGGTAAAAAAAAAAATAAAAAGAAATTCTTGAAGTAACAGGTATTTTTCAGCTTTCACTTTGAATCAATACTTCACAGGCCACGCCAAACTTGCTCTAAAGGCAGTAAGACCTAACGCACTGTCAATGCACAAAAAGATCAATGGTAAATCGCCCTGACCTTGTCCGAAGTAAACTGCATTGTTCATTAATGCACAATGCCAAGTTTATAATTCAGCGACCTGAACACAAAGAGACTGTGACCAGTTAATAGCTTACCTGAACCAGAAAGAAATGTATTCCATCCTTTCATCTAACAGTCTAAATTATTCATTAGTAAATTATTATTGTGACTGCTTCTTCAGAACTAACCTTAAATGCAGCTTCCAAACCATTGCAGTTAAAAAAACCTTCACAAAGAATTGTCCCAAGCCTTCTGTCAAAATCCAAAGTTTTGGACTTGAACAGAACATAATCATTTTCAAATTCCTGCAAAATTCAAAGTAAAATATTAGTTTCCAGGAAAGAGCACAATGGTGTGAAAACAGCAATCACATAAGCCTCACACACCTCCCTCCCGCCCGCCCCGCTTTCTGAATGAATTTATTTTTAACAGCAGGATTCCAGGGCGGACGGAGAAAGAGCTATACCTGGCCACCTGGCCAAATGGCAGCCGCACAGGAGCACTGAGCACCCAGCACCGTCAGCCCGTTTTTCCACAGTTCTTTTCACTGGTTCAGACCCAACCTCAGCACCCTGACCCACCAGTGCATCCTTCTTCCCCCAGCCCATCTGGATTACAAATGAAAAGGCAAAGCTTTTCAGAAAAGAAAAAAGAACCCTTTCTCATTGTCACTTGAGTACATGTCTACATTTAAATAGGAAGTTTTTTTTGTTTTGTTTTTCATGCAGCAGAAAACCTACCAGGAAACACTACGTCTTCAGGTGAGAACTAAAACCACAGGTCTGTAAAGAAGAGTCGTTAGTGATAAGGTGAAACGAAATACCATTACATTTTCCCAGCGTCTTACCACCTACCATGCAGGGAACAGCCTGCGTTTCCTCCTGACACATAACCACCCACTCTCATCCTGAGAAAGCATGAAAGAATAGGGCTCGTCTGCACAGCACTGCAAGTCACAGCCTTCAGTAAGGAAGCCCCGGAACTTCAAAAACATCCTGGGCTTTCCGGTCAAACTGACCCTGGTACACGCCACACGTTTAACGTGACAAAGTCCTTTGCTGGCTCCACAGAGGGACCCCTCCATCTATTCATAACAACAACTGAAATAATGATAATAACAGCTAACAGTGTTCTGTTCTAAATGCTTCACGCTGTTCATTTTCACAGCATGTGATGCGGGTAGTATTTTTTTTTCCATTTTATAGGCAACGAAAAAAACTCCGAGCAGTTAAATAATTTGCTCAAAGCCATGCCACTGGTAGGAGGCAGGCCCGGAACTCAAAGCCTGGCCACCTGGTCCGGGAGCCCACACCCCAACCACGGTGTTTCTGTGAAGGAACAAGCTGCATGAGAGTTGAACACTCGCCAAAACCCGAGCACGATGGCAGGGCTCTAGAGCACTGCTTGTCATGCACCGCCATGTCTTCCATGGCACCAAGAAGTCTCCAGTTCTCCTGGGCCACCGCCAAATGGTCTCTTCATTCCAGCATCACTCACTCTGAGAAGGAAACGTCACTTCCCGACAAGTTGCAACAAGCCCAACTTATCCCTCTTCTCCGCATGGCAACAAGAAGCACACAACTAAGATCCTCAAACATTGTTTGAACACTTAGTAAATAAGTAATATCTCAGGAAAGGAAAAAAGGCTCATCTCCATCCTGCATCTCTCTCCCAAACTCTTTTCTCTCCCTTCCTCTCTCAGCTCAAATTCGGAACGGCCAATGGCAGCGCTCCCCCAGGCAGTCCCACAGCTAATTCAAAGTTCCGCAGTACACACCTAAACTCACCCACCTCTCTAAGGAGAGCTCCTCTTTACACAGCCCAACAGAACTTCCGGCAGTCTCACGGACTCCCTCCTCTCTTGGTCAAGTGCAATCAGCCACTCTCTTAACCACCCCTTGCACCTGCCCACTACTCTCCGTCCCCCGGGCATCTCCCTGGCCAGGCTCACAACTACCGCTCCTCCGGATTTCTGCAAACCACTTTCTCGGCCTCTGATCTTGCCTCTCTGAATCACTCTCCAAACTGTGGTCCACACTAGCTTCCTGAAACAGACACCTAATGGTGTCACTCTTTGTCACTCCTCCAATTCACAGTCTTAATTCGGAACCCTTAGTTTCTTAAGACAGTCTCCAAGGCTGACATAACCCACAGGCCCTTCCCTCATCACTGACACCCTGTTCACACTCTCACCTGTTCTAGCTCCTTCTCTCCCCCGTTCACACTCCGGGACCCAACCACATTCCCTCTCTCCGTGTAACACACTTCCCGGCTCACCCCCTTCTCCTCACTCACTCCCCGCCTGTTTCATGTCTATCTGTTTTCCAGTTCCACCTGTCTGCCATTTTCTGTTTCCTCTTCACCTGCTCTGGGCGGAGGCCCTTCACGAATCCTTTCGGAGCACTCTGTATAACTGCCTCCCTGTATTCTCTCCCCTGGATTTTAAGCTCTATGAGTCTAATGGCCAGGTTTATTTATTTTTTCACAGTTATAGTACCAATATTTAAAGAGGTCCCCAGCACATAGCTGTTTTGCAATAAATATTTATTAAAGAATAAATGATATGCTGATATTACTCAAGAGTCATTACGAAGCTTTTTTCTATATTCGGAACTGCAAAATTACCCTTTATTAGTAACATGAAAAATTAATAAAAAGTTTTAGCTAGAGAAAGGCTATGATTGGACTCGGCTCCTAAAGGCACTCACACGAACTGCTGCGTGAAGAGCAGACCCTGCCATGGCCGGTGGCTCAGTTGGTTGGAGCACGGTCCCGCACGCCAGAAGGATGCAGGTATAGGAGGCAACCGATCAATGTTTCTCCCTCACATCAATGTTTCTCTCCCTTTCTCCCTCCCCCCACCTCTCTAGAAATAAAGTATTTTCTAAAAATCCCATTTAGTTTAAAAAAATTCTGAGGTCTGTCACATCAATGTTGGCTTCTATCAGTTGTCTTTTCTCACTCAGTTGAGCTCTTCCTGGTTTACATCTGCAGGTAAACACCTGCAGGGGCAGATGGTTACAACACGTGCTTGCCCACTGGGTCTGGTCACCAAACTCTGGACCCTATTTCAACCTTTAGTGTTTGCTGGCCTTCTCTAACTGTGCTCTAGCCTCACTACTGTCAGGTGGAGACAGGAGCCCTCAGCTGTTAGCACCTCAGGGTGGGAAGCACCTCGTTATGGCTGGGTGCTCCAGTTCCCCCTGTGGTCTCCAAAGATGTCACAGGGCAGGTGACCTGGTTGCCATTTGGCCACAGTAAAAGTTCTGACTCTCCACCAGGCTTCTGTTAACACCATTTTAGTGGGTGCTGCTGGGTGAGGGAAGAAACCCGGGACTCCCATGTGTTCTCCATGGACCGTGAGCTCATTATTGACCAGCAGTGATAAAAAACAAGGCTCCCTCCTCAGCCACTCAGACACGGCGGGCTGGGGCATCTTGCTGCAGACTGGGTGTGAGTCTAGGCTCTCCATTCAGTCTGTACGGTTGGGGTGGGGTGAGGGTGGGGCACATCTTCCTCGTGGTGTCTGGCTGGATTAGAGAGATTGTAGTCTACAGTTTTCTGTCTTCCTAGGCTGTTCTTTTCCTGAGAGAGACCAGGCTTTTAGCAGGGCTTTCAGTCTGTGCCCATTGGTGTCTCCAGGAGGCCCATGTCTTCAGCTCCAACTCTGGTTATTTCAGACAACAAGAAAACCCAGCCAACTCATCACCAATCTGCCGCCTCCTTTTCACTTTGCAAAGTCTCCTTTGTTTGTTTTTCATACAGTCACCAGTGTTCTATTTGTTCTTAGTGACAGGAATAGGAAAAAGTACATCTGCTCCTTACCAGAAGCAAAAGTTCCCATGTAAATTAAAAAAAAATGTTATCCCCACCCGAGGACATTTTTTTTTCATGGCTTTTAGAAAGACAGGGAGGGAGGGAGAGAAACATCAATGCCAGAAAGAAGCATCAATCAATTGCCTCCCATCCCCGCCCCGGACCAGATGGGCACCCAGACCGGGGATCATACGTGTCCGGACCAAGGGTTGCACATGCCTGCACCAAGGATGAACCCACAACTTAGGTGTGTGCCCTGACTGGGAATCAAACCCACAAGCTTTAGGTTATGGGACAATGTTCCAACCAACGGAGCCATACCAGCCAGGGCTCCTCAGTAAATTTGAAACAATATCTACACAACTTTAAATACCACTGAAAAACAAATGGTATATAAATGCAACGAAATAATATGCAACTGCTTAAAAAAAGAAGCAGACAATGCTATTGTAGCGATATGGAACGACTAACAAAATATATTAAGTGACCAAAGCAAGTAATAAATGATGTTCAGGGGACCCTGTTTGTGCAAACACAAACATACAGATGTGCATGCATACGCTGGTATATGCACCAGACACGTCTGGAAAGTTGCACGACAAGCTCTCACCGGCAGATGCCGCTGTGGGGGGAGAAGGGAAGACTAAGGGAAGGGCAGTGGGGTGAAAAGAGGGTACTAAATTTTTGTACGTTACCTTTCCAAGAGAATAAGTAACGTTTTTAAATAATTAATTTTACCTTGAAAAATAAGTAAGCAAGGCATGAAAACTCCTAAGAAATTTACATAGTTAAAATTAGAAAATGCTACACATAATAAGATCAAAAGAATAGTTTAATAGACCACAAGAGAACAGAGAACTCACTAACTGTAAGAAGTGGAGTACAACCTACCCTACGTTAACCAGGTAACCGCTTTTAAAGTGTATTTTAGATTCTGGTATGATAGCAGGCTAGGGACCTGGATCAACCTTCCTACCAAAAAACTAACCGGATAAAGGAAAAGAGACTCAGCACTAGGAGCCACTCCACCTGAGGACAACGGTTCTCAGGTGAGTTCCTCCAATTGCCCCAGGTAGTCTTAGTCCCTTCATTTTAATGAAGATGCAGCAAGCGAGATAAATACTAAAGAGATGAGCGGCACATTGGGAAGAGCTAAGTTTAGGGTTAAAAGTTTGGCAATGAAATTGGTTTCACTGCCTGGTTACTGTGTAATCTTAGGTAATTTGCTGAACCTCGTCTGCCCACCTGAGCGCTCATTCTCAGAGCAACAGTGAGAATTACACAGGCACGTGCGTGAAGGCTTGGCGCGTGGCCGGCACTCAGCACCTGCTCAGTAAGTATTGTATTAATGGCCTCTGATTAGCAGACTAAGTGGAGCCAAGGGGTTATCCTTAAGAATAATAGCCACCGTCCTTGCTTAGTTATCTGGGTACTTGTATTTAATCAGGTAATACCTTAGAATGTTAGCAAAGCTTTTGAGCCTAAAGTCACCTGACAGGCTGCTAAAATTCAATGATTAAGAAAGTAAGTCTCTCACTAAGTTTGATATTATAGTACAATGTTGTTGTCTGTATTCACTAAAATCATACTTTCTAAGTGACTAGAACTTAATGATTCCAACTACTAAGACAAAAGGGTAATTATTTAACATGAGAGGGGTGCTAATTATTGCTATAATAGCAATCACACTACAATATGTAAATATATCAAATTAACATGTTGCATACCTTACATGTGTATAATGTTTTATGTCAAATATACTTCAATTTACAAAAATAAGTAAGAAAGCAAGTCTCTGTCCATCATTGTCCAGATCTCACACAGTCCTGCAGAAGCAAGTCAAAGAAAATACCTAATAACTGAGAAACCCCAGAACATTTCATGGATATACCTGAGGAAACCCACGCTCTGCAAACAGACTACAGTGGCAAACCTTTTGTCACACCAATCAAGATATATATAGGGATAGATACAGTGATAGATATATAGACATAGATAAATATAGTGATAGATATATACATTTATGTAGACATATGTCTACATATATGTCCATATGTCTCTATATATGTCAAGAGCAAATGAGTTTTCTATTCCTACACGTCTGACCGTGCAGGCTTTGGGCAGACACGAGCACAAGTTCGGTGGCTTTGATGTTGCCGAGGTGGCGACAGCAGTGGAACCTGGCCGTGTTCTCTAACGCTGGCACTCTGAAAACCTGCCAGGTTCTGGAATTGCAAGAAAATCAAGACTCTCTTGCCAGTCTCTTGCCTCTCTTGGAGGGTCCTGTGCACACCGGGTCTCACACTCCTCTGCGTGGTTGCTCAGGACAGCTAAGTCAAGGCTCCCCTTGGAGTCCCATTCCATCCGCATTCCCTGAATCACCACCAAGTGCAGGACACCTTCCCAGGCTCCGGGGATGCACTCAGGTTATCGTCACCATGATCCTCGCTTCCTCCTACTTTGCCCACAGATTAGCTGGGGCACACACAGCAGTAACCTCTTACCATTAACTCCACTTCCCCAAAGCTGACTAGAGTTACAGGGATTAAGTCTGCCGACCATGCCCTTACAAAGCTAACACCTGCATTTGCACATTTCAATAATCAATTGCTTGGCCACACGTAAATGATAGTGAATGAATTCACATTCCTTATAAAGCAATGAGGATGCATCTATTTTTTTTAACCCAGGCTTCACTGTTCTTGGCAAACCACCGAAGTGAAGCTATCTCCATCCTGGAGCTCCCAGGTGACTGCCTGGCCACTAACATGCTGCGGGATTGGCAGACAGAAAACAGAAGCACCTTAAATCTGAAAGCTTCCTCCCATTTCCTGAGTTGAAAATATGAACTTATAAATAGCTCTAAAGCCTACCAATGGAAAAGATGAAAGACAACATGCATGTTAATGAGATAAGTAGTGAAAGGGATGAAACTGAATGTTTCAACAGACCAGAAGATAATCTAGTGATTCAAGGAACAGGTGAGACAGACACACAGGTTCCACGGCCATCAGATTATCAGATCGAGATGAGTTAATGCACAAGCCCTTTAATATACACAGTCAGGGAACAGGCCTGGACTGCGGTCTACTGCTGCATTAGAAACCGCTCTAACCCGAACACACTATGCAACGGGCAAACCTTCTGCTCCCTGGTCTATCACTAGGGAGCCTTCAAGCAAGTCATTGAACCTCCTTCATCCCAGAGAGGATGGACTGTACGATACCTGTTACCACCGTGACCTGTCGTTTTTTCCAACTTTAAAATTAAAGGAGTCTATGAAACAAAAATGCCAAGGTACAGTATTTACCATGTTATTGTAATCAGATGGGTCGTAAGTGCTCTGCTGGAAAATTTTACAGAGTTCCATAAATTCTTCACTCATCTCGCGGATTTGCCCATTCAGAATAGCTCCCTTGGTCCCACCAAATTCAAGTCTCTCCAGCTTTTCAAATTCCATTATGGTAACAAATATGTCCTTTGAAAAAACACAGAACAGTAAAGATTTGCCCACCAGCTCAAGCAGGGAAAAACCATTTTAAAGTTGCAAAGAAGTAACATTTTCAAAGATTCAAACTCTGT
This sequence comes from Macrotus californicus, assembly GCA_007922815.1. NCBI lineage: Eukaryota > Metazoa > Chordata > Mammalia > Chiroptera > Phyllostomidae > Macrotus > Macrotus californicus. The sequence goes on along the minus strand of VMDR010004038.1, from coordinate 36,178 downwards.
GCGTCAGTGGGCACTGGCGTGACACAAATATGAATGGTTTAGTTCAGCAAAGTCCCGGCTAATTTTTAAAATCACACTCCCATTTTCATATTTATGGAAAACTGTCCAGCAGCACCGGCAAACCTAACTTACCATGGCTAAACAGGTGACCCTCTAAGTTTATATCCTTCTAATCATGAGTCAGATCCCCAGTAATATCCAAAACTCCTACTTCCAGCTGCCCACACTTTGCAGTGAATTGGCCGTCTCTTCGTCAGCTTACGAGAACGTAATGAAAGGGTGACTCACGTTGCTTGTGGTTAGGCATTTAGTGTTCACACTTTAAGAGGCATTCAGGCTGACGAAGTGAAAATGAGAATTTCCAAAACCCCAAGCTCTAATTTTCGATGAAATTCAATGAATCTTCTATCAACAAGCAAACCCAAACTTGCCAGTGAGAGTTTTACAGAGAAAATCAAGGTCGTGCCACTAGCTCAAGATGAAAGAACCACCACTGTAGCCAGTTGGCACCATATAATGGGTGAGCAAATGTGCGTACGGATGTATGCATTCATTTAATTTTGGTTTTTAGTTATTCAAAACATTTATACAGCACATATTTTCATATTCTTTTTAGTTTTATATTTTAATAGCATAGTATATACATTTAGTATATGCACTGAAAGGCAGTGTGATATTTTAGATTATCAACTGGTTTTGATAAAAACATGGAATCCCTATATCAAACATTAAACATATAAAGAAAAAAGGGGGGACAGTTTACAGCTTCCTGATTTATAACTGTCTTCCAGGAGCTCAGTAAGTTGCAAGTCAAGGGTCGCTGGTACAGAAAAAATTTCACTTACTCCTGGCATAGTAAAAGAATCAAAAATGAATTTTTTAAAAATGAAGGCAAGCTGAAGCTTTTAAAGCTCTCTTACTAGCCCTGCCCTGATCTTGTGAGCTCCTCATGAGATCACTAAGAAAGGAGACCTCCCATCTCCCACCAAATAAAGTGCCCTTGAATCATGGAAAAAGCTACAGGATTTCTGAACCCACCTACTACGTGAGTAAATTACAAATCAATAAATGAATACCTCTATTTTCATGAAACGGTCCAGAAATTTGTCAAATCTACAAAACACCAGATGAGGCTGGAAATCCCAGGGTTTCGCCTCCTTGTTTCCCATAAAATAGTTTGCCAAGTCTCTTCTGTAGTTTAAGAAAGAACTTCTGAAAGTCTTTAAGATATTAATGGCCACCTGCACCTTTTCCAGGGAGTCTTCAATTTCTCCTTTCAAAAGATCTTCAGGTGAAAGGTAAGCTGTTGCCTAGGATTTAATGAAAGGAAACAATGATCAAAAATATGTTCAATCACATTTTATGGACAGCATTTGTTTCAATAAATCATTTTATTTTTTACTTAAATTTTTTTCAATAGATTATTTTTAGGTGACAATGAATTGGGCCATCAATGCTGGGAAACTGAAAGCATAAATTTTAGAAATTCAGGCACTTGGGTTTCAGTGACATAGTTGTACACATTAGAATAATCTACAGGTAACTAAAATTTTTGGATGAGACTTGTGGTCAAGAGGCGGCCTAAGCAGACATGGCTCGCCTCTTCGCACAACCACATCAAAATTACAACTAAAATATAGAACCACCATCATTTAAGACTGTCGAAAACTAGTTGAATGGAAGTCTGACAACTACGGAATTAAAGAAACCACATCCATCCAGACTGGTAGGAGGGGTACAAACGAAGAACAGGCTGGTCCCACATCCATGTGTGGTGGATAAAAAATTCGGGAGGGATATCTCAAGAGTGAGGAGTCCCAGCCCCTACAGGCCTGTCAGCCCAGGGTTCCAGTGCCAGGAAGATAAGTCCCCACAACTTCTAGCTGCAAAATCCAGCAGGGATTGAGTTAGGGGAAGAAACTTCTGGAGCCCCAAGCAGTTCCTCTTAAAGAACCCACAACAGACTCACCTACTCAGACTCACTCCCTCTCAGCTCTGCACTGCAATAGCAGCTTGAAAGGTATCAGTGGTATACAGGGAGAAACTGAAATGTCTGGTATCAAGGTGAGCAGAGGCCATTGTCAATTTTCTCAACCTTACCCCCATATTGCTGGCAATCTGGTGCCATATCTGAGACTCCATCAACCTGGCTAACACTGTTTGACCTGCTTTGGAGATACCCAGAGACTCTTCCCCACCCAACTTACAGGCCACTCAAGCTGTTTTTCCATATGAATGGCTGGTCTTGACTCATGCTTCACAACTTCCTAAATTCTATCAAATAAGCAATAGCTTGCCTCAGTGAGACCCAGGCCCAGCACTAGCAGCAGCCAGCTTAGATTCACAGCTTGGCTTTGCCTGGGAATCTCCAAGCCCAGCACAAGTAGCAGCCATCTTAGATTGCTTCATAGCCCAGGCAAGGTGCCCCAGGGAAAACATAGGTGGGAGCTGACCTTGGCCTGCACCACCCAGGAAAGCCCAGGGCCAGTGTACCCAGTGGATAGCTACAGACCATGTCAGAGCACCACCACCCTGTCCCTGCACAGCTGATCATCCACACAGGGTAGAAGTTGGTGGTCAGTGGTCACAACCACTGACTGGCCTGGGTAAATCCCTCCAATTGACCTGCCAACAGCAACCAAGGCTCAACTACAAGAGGAAGGTGTACTCAGCCCACACAAAGGGCGCACCTTGAGTACCCAGCTTGGGTGATAAGGGAGGCTATGCCACTGGACCGTACAGGACACCTAATACCTTAGGTCACACTACCAAGACATGGAGTCAAAGCAGCTCTACCTAATACATAGAAACAAACACAGGGAGGCTGCCAAAATGAGGAGACAAAGAAACATGACCCAAGTGAAAGAACAGATCAAAACTCCAGAAAAAGTGCTAAACAAAATGGAGATAAGCAATCTATCAGATGCCGAGTTCAAAACATTAGTTATAAGGATGCTCAAGGAACTTAGTGAGGACCTCAACAGCATAAAAAAAGATCCAGTCAGAATTGGTTGATTTACTAATTGAAATAAAGAACAATTTACAGGGAAACAGTGGAGTGGATGAAGCAGAGAATCAAATCAATGATTTGGAACATAAGGAAGCAAAAAACAAACAATCAGAACAATAAGAGAATAAAAAAAATGAGGATAGTGTAAGCAGCCTGTGGGACAACTTTTAAGCAATCCAACATTTGCTTCATAGGGGTGCCAGAAGGAGAAGAGAAAGAGCAAGAAATTGGAAATCTATTTGAAAAAATAGTGAAATAAAAATTTCCTAATTTGGTGAAGGAAATAGACATGCATGTCCAGGAAGAGAGAGTCTCAAACAAGACGGATGCAAAGAGGACCACACCAAGACACATCATAATTAAAATGCCAAAGGTTTAAAGATAAAGAGAGAATCCTAAAAGCAGCAAGAGAAAAGCAGAGAGTTACCTCCAAAGGAGTTCCCGTAAGACTGTCAGCTGATTTCTCAAGAGACTTTGTAAGCTAGAAGGGATTGGCAAGATATATTCAAAATCATGAAAAGCAGGGACCTACAGCCAAGATTGTGCTACCCAGCAAAGCTATCATTTAGAATGGAAGGGCAGATAAAGAGCTTCCCAGACAAGGAAAAACTAAAGGAGTTCATCATTACCAAACCATTATTATATGAAATGTTAAGGGACTTATTTAAGAAAAAGAAGATCAAAACTATGAATAATAAAATGGCAAAAGAAATACATACCTATTAACAACTGAATCTAAAAAACAAACTAAGCAAACAAGAACTGAGACAGAATCATGGTTATGGAGAATGTTCTGATGGTTGTCAGATGGGAGCGGGTGTGAGGAATGGGTGAAGAGGTGAGGGGATTAGGAAGTACAAATAGGTAGTTACAGAATAGCCACAAGGACGTAAAGTGCAGTACAGGAAATGGAGTAGCCAAAGGTCTTACATGCATGACCCATGGACATGAACAATGATGGAGGGATTGCCTGAGGGAGTGGGGATGCTGGGTGGAGGGGGACAAAGAGGGAATAATCAGGACAACTGTAATAAAATATAATTAAAAATAAAATTTCTGGATACATGCATTCCAGCAATAACTACATTTTTGCTAAGCTTCATAAATATGACAACTGTGTCATCAGAATTTGTATACATATTCTTGTCAATGAATACTCTCAGGGGTGTCCAATCCATGGCCTGTGGACTACATGTGGCCCAGAATGGCTATGAACGCAGCCCAACACAAAATCATAAAATTACTTAAAACATTATGAGGTTGTTTTGTTTTCATTAGTGTTTGTATATTTAATGTGTAGCCCAGAGACGCAAATAGGTTGGACACCCCCACTACACAATTGTTTTCTCATGTAAGGAAGTACACAGCCAGGAGGGAAAAATCTATCCGACCACAGATTTTACAGACGGTCACCTTACCTGGCAGTGCAAGGTCATTGCAAAGATGAGAGAGAGCTGATAGGGGTGGGTACACGACTTGGCAATTCTTTGACATTAGCAAACTTCTCTTCTGGGGGCTTACACAGCATTATGGACATATAGTCTAGCTGATATATGCCACATGAACCATTTCTGAACACAGGAAAGGGCAAGGAGAGAAGGACTGAAGAGAAAAGACAGCTTCCCGTAGGACTGTCAAACTCTCAGGACCACTGTCTGGGCTCCCCGCACTCTTCATGCTGCATCTTTGTTGTGAACACTCGGAATTCCCCTCTTTAAGGACCTCAAGAACCTATATGTTTCTAAAAGTTCTATTGCACGTTATTTCGTCCTGATGCCTCTCAGTTTAACCTCGTATAAATTATAGTAAGTCCTCACTCAACATCACAGACAGGCTCTGTGACTATCAGTGAAATGTACATAACAAAACCAGTTTCACTGTGGGCTGATAAAAACAAGAGTTAATTAAGTTCCTACAGCATCTTATCAACCTAACAAAATGACACAGAACAAAATGACATTATTTGAGGACCTACTGTATAGGTTTAAATTGTGTGCCTTTAATTTTGTGGTTGCTTAGAAAGTTAATAAAGATCTCAAAGCAGAATGTACCGAACACCATTGAGTTCGCTGTATCAGATGCAAGGATTTTCTTTTTCTAACAGTAGACATTGTCCTCCTCCCATTAATGGTAGTTTTTCGAGCAATATACACTCAGCACCATGAATTTGTACAGTGATAAGAAAATCATTCGTTTAATGTTTAAAATCCCAAATGATAAGAATCCTTCAAGTTTTAGCTGTAGATTGCTAATCTATGCTCTTCTTTCTCACCCCGGCTGGATGGAAAATTGACTTCTACAAAAGCCTGCCAGCATTTCACACAGCCCAGGGAGGCAGGCTAGGAGTAACCCCCTCAGCAATGTGAGTTTAAAACAGTTTATACTTTGATAAGAGCAAGGGATTCTAATACCTTTATCTATATGTATTCTTTATAATGAATATGTCCTTTTAGGAAGAGAAGAAAAACCTATGGACATCACTCCAATGCCATCTCTGTTTCGGTGGTCCCTTGGGACCTAATTACCCACCTCTAAAGTAACTTCCCTTGGGCAAGACCTCCTTATGTTCATTTCTGTGCTTCTTGGCCAACCCTCACACAGCTGCAACAATCACAGCAATTAACTTTCTGTCCATACAGCCCACTGCTAAGTAAGACCTTGGAAGGCAAGGGCATCGTACTACATATCCTATATCACAAAACCCAGGGTAAACCCTTTCACCGGGTAGCAGGGTAGGTGACGGGGGAAAAAAGCATCTGCAAGGGCAGGAGATCTGGCCATGATGCCATAGGGACCACTACCGGGCTTGTAACATTAGCTAAGCTGTCTCACAGGACCTCAGTTGCCTTAGTTGCAAAGGGAGAGAGTAATTAAGTCAGTACCAAGATCCCTCTTAGCTCTTAAGCTCTGAATTATTTTCTGCTTCCTACAGTAGCTCCCTGGAACAAACCCAACCACACCAGCTCTGTTCTCTCACTCAATGGTGGTAGCACAAACCAACCAAAGCTGCTGGATTCAGGACAAACAGGCCTTAGAAACTAAAATTCTGCCAACCAACTCATTTATCAATAAGCCAATTAATCCATTAGCCGTTAAGCAATTTAGGAATAATATTATCCACTAGATGCGTGTCTCCCAGTTTCTTTTCTTTTTATGGGCTTTTATGGATTCTTACTTTTGCTCAATCCTGACACCTCTTATCCAAGTTCGACCTCTCCAACTCTTCCTCAGTTAAGATCCTGTGAAGGACAATATCCATGACCGTGATACTGAGCCAAGGGACAGGTGGTGAGCCTAGAGTGGCAGTGATGCACAGCAGAGCTGTGTTACCAGAGAAACTTTTTAAAAAAACACCTATCATCAAAACTCCAGTGAGTTATCATCCAAAGGTGGCCAGGTCATGTCTTTTGTGTCTCGCCTAAATGACTGTGTTAACGGCCACTGTAAGAAAGGTGTGAAAATAAACACATTTGCTGCTAAAGTAACAGCTTCTCACTATGACTGGAATGTCTGGAAGGATCAGGCAGGCAATGAAAAGGAGTGAAGCCGCCCAGTAACACAGGCAACAGCAGAGACCTTGGCCACTTGGACAACAAGTGACCCGCTGGAAGGGCACCTGGAGCCCCAGCCGCTGACTGTGTAAACAGGGAGGGCAGGGCAGTGCAGGGAGAGCTCCAACTTTTCAGCGGAGGCTGGAACGTAAATGAGACTTCCTCGATTTAACTATTCATAACAATTTCAATTGCAAAATACTATGCAAAATAAAAAACTGCATTGATCTATATATAGGTCAAAAGTAGCTGACAATCAGCTTATGACCTCTGATGCGTAACACAACAAGGATTCAAATGCTTCATAAACACTGTGAGGCCAACAGACTCATGGAAGCAAAGTACATGAAAGCTACATAAGGAAAGACAATTATAGAAAACACCTAAGGTCTGTGATCACACAAATCATGCGAAGTACACAGTAAGAAACATGGTACCACTAGGTACCCAATACACCAACCCAAATTTCCTAAAAATGTTCAAAGCTGGCAAGTTACAGTAAAACTTTTATACATTGATAACAGCAGTCAAATTGATGTAATCTTTTAGAAAAGAATTTGTAAATATTAAACATTGTTCAAGAGCCATAAAAAGATTGTACTCTTTGATCAACATTAGGAATTTATATCAGCCAATTATTTAAGTTAAGGAAAAGGATTTTTGTATCAAGTTGTTTTCTGTATGTTGTGTATAAAGAGAAGAGGCTCGAAGCAACCTAAATATTCTAGAGTAACAAGATCATTTTCAAGAAGCTAGTAAATGTGCATGTGTGTGTATACAAACAAACACACACACACACATGCTTTGGGGAAAAGGAAAATAAAACATGCTGGATTTTAAGGTGGTAAAACAGCAGGACTATTTCCACTGTTATAAATTTTATGCAATGACAATATTTTAATATTATTAGCAAACCACATTTGTATTGTAATTAAAAACGACAACTTACTTTAAAATACAGATCAAAGCATAACGAGTAAGAGCTCCATCGCTTACAGTTGGGTGACTGTGAGGAACCTGTTTATCTGCTCTGGACATCAGGGTTTTGTTATTTTTTAAATGTAAAATGGCTTTATGAAGAGCACCTTTGTTAGTGTTGCTGTGAGGTCTGAATTTGTGAATTTCTGGAAAGAGTTTAAAGGTGTCCCTGACAAATAAAAGAGGCATTGTACAATATTTGTTAAATATAAAAAATAAATATAAAATCAGACAGCAAACAACTTGTGAGTGGTCAAGGGAGGTTAGCTCTCAGGGCACCCAGGTCCGAAAGTTGGTCCACTGCTGACTTTTCATCCCCAACATGTTGGGGCAGATTTACTACAAAGTGTACTTGAAGAATCAAAAAAATAGGTCAACAGGCACTTTGGGCAGAAGTCAGGAACAGTAACTAAGGATCAAGACAAGCTACATCAGCTCACTGGGAAACTGGCACAGAGAGCCTGGGGCCAGGAATAAGAGGGTTACAAGCTTATCGGTAACTAGGACTTCTTACACGCCGGCAACAGCAACGAACGACCATTTTTGGGGTTTATACAGTAAGGGGGCTTATTCTCAAAATGAGACCAGGACCCGGGGCTCGGGAAAAGTAGTGGTTATAGTCACTGATCCTGCAATAGAGACCGTGCCTAACAACAGGGCAGAAACTGAGTTTGCAGAACAGAGAAACAGAAATAGAGTAAGGCTAGAGGAGATAAAACAGACCAAGGAACTGACCTATTACCTCCTATCAATAGCTTCAGTTAGCTGCAAGTCAACCGTTTGGAATGAACTTTTATGAGCCTCTGTGAAATGCCACATTGGACATTTCACTGAGGTTATCTCATTCAGTGCTCACCTTAGCCATGGACTAGGCATTATCTGCACTTTTTTTTTTAAAGATTTTATTTATTTATTTTTGGGGAGAAGGGAAGGGAGGGAAAAAGAGAAAGACAGAGAAACATCAATGTGTGGTTGCCTCTCATGTGTCCCCCACTGGGGACCTGGCCTGCAATCTAGCCATGTGCCCTGACTGGGAATCGAACCAGCGACACCTTGGTTCTCAGGCCTGTGCTCAATCCACTGAGCTACACCAGCCAGGCGCATTATCTGCACTTTTGATGTGGAAACTGAGGCTTAGAGAAGTCACTGAACTTCCCTGAAGTGGTTCGATCAGACTTGAATCCATGTTGGTCTGAGTCCAACGCACTTTCCATGTCTCACTCCACCTCTTCAGAAGCAGAGAGGAAAAAAGCATATTGATAACTCGATGTCATAGTCCAGAAACTCTTAACTACAAGTCAGGAGACCTATTCTCAAGTCTGGGGCCATTTCCCCCTATATTCTGAGAGAAACTCAGCAAATGATGTTATCCTTCAAGTCTCAGTTAATTCATCCGAAGAAAAATACCAGGAGTTGAGTTGGAACACAGCTCTCCCACCAGGGTACCCTACATTTTCTCTTCACTACTTAGAATAGCAAAACTCCAACACATGGGGCAGCAGGAACTCCAAGCTCTTTGTCTTGGCTGTGAGCAGACTTTCCAGGCTCTAAATCCCGTCCAGCTGACCCTACTGCACAACCAAAAATTTTAATTTCCTATGTGAGACACGAAGTGAAAACCACTGGGAGGCAGGAGACTAGCTCAGTGCTTCAGAGCGACCACAGTGATCCGCTCTCCTCTAGCAAGCGACCCAGGCCTTTCCAAAGCATCCTCTCTCCTAGGCCACCATGATTCTTCCAGAAGGGAAATCAAGTACGCTGAGCCAGAACAAAAAAGACAGCCTCCTTCCAGCAAAATCCCTCTACTGTCAGAATAGACATGTAGAGCTACCTGTCATAACATGTGGTGGGAGTCTGAGAATAAAGTCAAACGCAAGCCCGCAGAACGGTGTATGGCAAGAGGCTTAGAAATTATCACGTAGTCTCCCGGAGCAAGTGATTCCTGATGTCACTGCATTCACAGACTTTCCAGTTTCACATAAACTTATACAGTTTTTGTTTGTTTGCTTTACTTCAGTTTGTCAGTTGCAGCTGGAGGAGATCCAACTCTGGTGAAAAGCCTTCTTAACAATTCAAAGGAAGGCTAAGCCATATACACAGATCCTAATTCTCTGGTATTTGTTTGGCAAAAAATTCCTTAGTGAATTCAGGGTTCAGACAAAAAAAAACCAAAGCCCTGCTATGGACTAAACTGTGTCCCCCAAAATCCATATGTTGAAGCCCTAACTGCCAGTGTGATTATCTGGAGACAGGGTCTTTAGGGGGTAATTAAGGTAATGAAATGATGGGTAGGACCCTAATATGACAGGAGTATAGCTTGATAAGAAGACAAAGAGAGAAAGGTCTCTTTCCACCGTGTGAGGACACAGAGAGAAGGCAGCCATCTGCAAGCCAGGAAGAGAGCCCTCACCAGAATGCATTGCTGGCCCCTCTAGAACTGTGAGTAAATAGTTTCTGAAGATGAAGCCATCCAGTCCATGGTATTTTGCTATGGTAGCTTAAGCAGACTAAGACATACCCCCTCAGCTAAGAACCACCACATTATACGCCCTCCAGGTATCTTTTAGCTCCCACATTAGTCAATATTCTCTGATATTACAGATACAAGAAACATGAACATTTACACAGGAGGATGCAGAAGCAATCCAGTTTTTTTTAACATTTCGTGAGTTGACTGAAGACTAGAGAAACAACAATAAAGATATTTTTTTAAAGATCAACAATTAACCAGAATTCTTTTAACGTGATTCCACTACTGTTTTTGGAGGGTAACTTTTTTTCTAGCCAGATTCTCTTAACTGGCTTTACCTGCCAAAAGTCTTTCATCGGCCAGTGTTCCTGTGGAAACCTAAGGAAAAACTACAAAGTACTATACATAGCTGTCTTCTATTAGAAGCAATCTTAAATCTCTTTGAAGAAAGGTAGGAGATTAAACAAACAAAATTCGGTAACAACCTGTCCTTTGAATGAATGTGACTTATGTCCAGACCTCCTCTGCAATTTAGGATAAAAAGTCACCTGGCTCTTGTTACTGTAAAGTCCTGTCTGAAGAAAAGAAAAACGGGGTCCTCGCTGTAGACGGGGTTAATTCATTCTCCATTGACCTAATCAAACCTACCTCATGGCACTCACTCTGATCATTCCTATTTTCAATGCTGCGTACCTGATCAAGGAAGAGATTACAAAATGCTTGCAACAAAACGATAAGCCGAGCAGGGCTGTTATAAAACTTTGAATGGCTCCAGATCAGACAGATGGTGTGGAATAACGGGGCGATCAATCCACGGGTCTGTGCGAACTGTGTCTCCTGCAGACACTGAATGTGCCTCCTCAGTGGTCGCAGGTAGAGTTCCACGTCTTGGGCTTCGAGGAGAGCTGAAGGGGAAAAACACCCACTGTTCTGTGATGCAGTCTCTCTTTTCTAAATGTACAAGTTCAAGAGAACAAAGCAAAAGAGCAAGGCTGCACTTCAGTGTTGTCCTTTCTCTCTATTTCACTTACCCCACAACTGACACATGATAGGTGTGAAAGCCCCTCCACACGGTCCATCAGCAGCCCCCACTCTGGAGAGCCCTGATGTGCTCACTCACACAGCACAAGGAAATGGTGGCTGAGGACTCAGTGGGAAAACACCCTTAGAGTCTCAAGAAATTTACCCAAGCCCATGGAAGATGTGGGGATAAAACACCTCTGTGAAGCTGTCACTTTACGGTTTGGATTACAAGCTTCGCCACTAGAATGTCAATTTCCTCTAGGTGTTTGGACTTCGGCACAATTAGTCATTTATTGTCTCACCCTAGTGTCCTATGAGTCTAACTCGGACAATGACTGGGAAATTGTCTATTATATTATTAATCATAACTTTTTATTTTACTTTTATAAAGTAACTTTCATAAATTGTCAAGCATGGGTGATGAAGATATTTGGGGGGTAGAGAATGGTTGCACAACACTGTGAATATACCAAAGGCCACTCAACTGTACACTTGTGTTTTGTGAATTTTACCACAATTAAAATATGAAGCATGGCAAGAGTAAGGAATACTTTTTAAAATGCTATATATATGAAGAAAAATTTAAATAGTTAACTATTATCAATTACTGCTTAATCTAATCCAAATTAGATATCTTTTTTTAGATATTGTTTTATTTATTTTTAGAGAGGGGAGAAGGGAGGGAGAAAAAGAGAGAGAGAAACATCAATGAGAAAGAAACATCAATCAGTTGCCTCTCATACACGACCTAATTGGGGACCAAACCTGCAACCCAGGCATGTGCCCTGACCCGGAATCAAACCCATCACCTTTCCCTTTGGGGGATGACACCCAACTGAGCCACATTGGTCAGGGCTAATCCAAAATTTCTGAATTAAATTTGATTCTTAACCGTATCCTACATGGATCTCCATCAGACTCCAATTTGCTCCTAAGGCTACAAATACCTTTGATTAACCAAAAACAAACTTTGTTTATGAAGGTAGGGAATGAGGCAAACTCTTACTTTCAGGTGATATTCCAAAAGACTGTCAGGAAAGGAAAAACAACAGCAAGACACCTGCTGAATCTTTCGGGGGCTGTCAGAGTCAGGCACGTACCCCCCAACATTACTCCTCCTGACATATAACCGATTAACCTGTCCACGGAAAATAAAGGCCTGGGAAGACAGACAGGATCCTGGAACTATTTTTTCTCCCCAGCTGCACTCCTGTTTTGAAACTGGTGTGCTTTCATCAATGTTATTTTAAATTTAAATAATTGCATCTAATAGGTAAGTGCCCCTAAGTGTCATAAGCACATCTGTTGATTTCCCAGGACCTCATGTGTGTGTTGGAGGGGGGCCTCTCCCTCTAACTGACAATGGCTTTGGGCCACTTGTTCTGCCGAAAGTGTTTTCTTCTGAATCTCCAGGCCATGTGCTCTTGAGGTTCTGAGCACAGCTGAGACGTGTTCCTGTAGCAGCTTCATCAAATGCTCACGTCATGCTAGTTAGTGGAAAATAAACCACAAGCAGCTTCTGTTCATTGCGGGTGTACTGTGTGTCTAGTACCCGGTGCACTGTGTACTGAGTGTCTCAGCCAGAGAAGGTTTTGCCCCCATGGGGCATCTGCCAACGTCTCAAGACATTCTTGATTGTCACAGCTGGGATGGGAAAGTGGGCAGGGGCCAGGGATGCTGCCCAGGACCGGCCCCACAACAAAGAATTATCCTGCCCAAATGGTCACTGGTGACAATGATGAGAAATAGTGCTATAATCCTCAGAACAAGTCTGCGAGGGAGGTATCAACATGCCAGTTTGGCCAATGAAAACCAGAGGCTCAGCAGATTTGAGATGTACTGAGTGGACCTGGGACAGGAATCCAGACCTGGCAGATGGCCCAAGCCCAAACACCCTCCCTCACCTATCACCTCTTTTTAAGCAGAACTCACAGAGAAAACCCTAAAGAGATATCAAAACATTTTCTTTTTTTTTAAGATTTTATTTATTTTTGGCCCTGGCTAGTATGGCTCAGTGGACTGAGTGCCGGCCTGCAAACCAAAGGGTCACTGGTTCAACTCCCAGTCAGGACACATGCCTGGGCTGCAAGCCAGGTCCCCAGTGCAGGGCGCAGGAGAGGCAAACACACATTGATGTTGCCCTTCCTTCCCCCTCTCTAAAAACTAAATAAATAAAAACTTTAAAAAGACTTTATTTATTTTTAGAGAGGGGAAAGGAGGGAGAAAGAGAGGGCACGAAACACTGATGTGCAAGAGAAACATGGATTGGTTGCCTCTCACACACCCCCAACCGGGTACCTGGCCCACAACCCAGGCCTGTGCCCTGACTGGGACTCAAACCAGCGACCTTTGGGTTTGCAGGCCGGTGCTCAACCCACTGAGCCACACCAGCCAGGGCTCTCAACATTTTCAAAGTAGATTTTAAGTATTTCTTTCAACCCTCCACACGTTACTTAAGAAAAAATAAAAGTTTTCTAATGTTCAAAATAAACAATAAAAGCTATTTGTCTATATTATCTTACAATTTTATCATTTAAAACTTCAGTATTATATCCATCCATATTTGCTTACACATGCCTATGGAAAATGAGCAGAAATCCAGAAACTGAGGAAGGCTGCTACCCCTCAGTGGGGGTGAAACTGGGTAGTGAGAGGACATGGAGGCTTTGCACTGGATCCCTTTTTATAATTCCTGGTTTCTAGCAACACGCATGCATTACCTGTCCAATATGCACCAACCAGCAACACGCATGCATTACCTGTCCAATATTCACCAACCAGCAACACACATGCATTACCTGTCCAATATTCACCAACCAGCAACACACATGCATTGCCTGTCCAATATTCACCAACCAGCAACACACATGCATTACCTGTCCAATATTCACCTACCAAACCCTCCCTCCTCTCTGTACGGGTAGTCTTCACCAGAACCTTGATGATGACACTGAGTTCCTATCAGCTAAATAAGTGGTATGTGTGAAACCCACCCAGAGGCTCTCTGGGTGAGTAACTGGACTGACTACAGCCCGACTGTTGGTTAGAAAATCGCTGTGCTGGGCTCTCATTTATCCTTGGCTGAATACCAAAGGCCTCTCCCCTTCACACGCACACATTCTCATTAAAACTTCCATCTGCAGCCACTTTGGTAGGCCCCTCCTATAGACCCTAAAATTCAGTATAGATGGAGAATAAAGTACAGATGACTAAGACAAATGTATCATTAGAACAGCCAAGTGCAAGCCCTTCATGAACAGGCGAATGGCACAGGTGGGTGGGTGGGCGGGTGCTGAGTAGGCAGGCAGGCAGGGCCCAGGTTATGGGGGCGCCGACGGCCAAGGAACAAGGGTCTTACCATTTTTCACAGCTACGAAAATGCCCTTCAAAGTTGGGAAATAGCTGCTTCGTTTAGTTCTCAAGATCTTAACCATTTTGAGGACAGTAGGAGCCTGAAGCTAAATTGGAAAAAAAAGAATTTATCAAATGTAGGCAAGATGAATTACTAAATAAATGCATACTGTAATAGTGTGTTAATTACATTCCACTCGCACAACACACAATATTGAGCCCTGAAAGACCTATTTGGTTTCAAGTCAAAAGTAATTTTTTTTTTATTTTATTTATTTACATTTAGAGAGAGGGAGAGAAACATCAATCAGTTGCCTCTCACACCCCCTCAAATGGAGACCTGGCCCGAAACCCAGGCTCGTGCCCCAACCAGGAATGGAACCGGCAACTTTCGGTTCATAGGCCAGTACTCAATCCACTGAGCCACACCAGCCAGGGCTCAAAAGTAATTTTTAAAGTAATATTTTTTCTTAGCTTTCTTAATGTGAATTTTCAAAATAATCTGTCAATTTACACATGAGTATATAGGTAAAATATTAAAATTTCCATGTAAAATTTCTTGCTGTGTTTCAGGAAATCTCTAAGAGACATGCAAACATATAAATAAATGTCTTAGTTTTCAGAACATTAAATTGGGTAACTTACAAGGCAAGCATCCAGCACAGGAAGCAGTTAGCTCTCCCAAAGCTACACTTCTCTACTAAGCAAGACTGTATTCCTTCCTAAATCAATTAAATTGACTAGATTAATTAAGTTTTATAATCTTCAATGTCTCCCTGGGAAATCACTCTTTTTCTATGCCACAAAGTGTTTCCAATTATCTCAAATGCTGTCAAAATATTCTCCAAAAGCAAAACCAATTTTAATCCCCATTAATTTGAAAAGTAGCACTTTGGAGTAAGAGAACAAATTACTCCATAACATACTTGAAAAGACAGTATGTTAAACTTTCAGAATTACAGGAAATCGCTGCTCTGGAGATCAAATTCTACAAATGACTTTTCTAATTCAGATTACAAGCATTTTCTAGAGCTATCTACTTACTTGATCATAAATGCATGACAGGTTCTCTCTTCTCAGTGTCCAGAAATCCAGTTCGGTTTGAGGACTCAAGGGCAGACCAGTCAGCAGAGGCTGCACTGAATCTCTTTCTATAATTTCTTGGATTTGATGTGACCATTTAATAACGACAGATTCAATCGCATGGAGCACTGTCCTTTCACTTGGCTCTAGCCTACGAACATTGAAAGGACTGATAAAATCATTCCAATTCAAATCATTTCATCCACGTAAAGACAGGACTTGGATTTTAATAGGTATCTTATGTACCCATAAACCAGTTTTCTAAATATAAACACTTCAGAATCAGATCCGTCATTTTCACGACCTCAGTTTGAGTTGTGACACTGTCACTGTCATCGGCCTATGTCTAATGTTAAACACATGGCTAAACAAAGAATTACATCCGTGAAGCCATTCCACTGAAGAAAAGAATGTTCTTTGACATCGTGGCAATTATTACTGCTTGTTTTTTGTAGGCTGCTTTTTATTTTTGTTGTTGTTGTTCAATTACAGTTGTCCCCATTGTCCCCCCCATTAATTCTCCCCTGCCTTACCCACTGCCCTACCCACCCCCCACCTCCCACACTCAACCCTCCCCCCCCCATACTGTCTTTGTCCCTGGGTCCTTTATACACATTCCCTGACTTGACCCTTCCCCTCCTCACCCCCGCCCCCATGTTATCCCCCCTCCCCTCTGGTCACTGCCAGTTTGTTCTCTATTTCCATGTCTCTGGTTCTATTTTGCTCGCTTGTTTGTTTTGTGGATTAGGTTCTCCACTCACAGGTGAGATCTTTTTAAAAGTATACTGTGAAAGGAAATAATACATACAGTGCTTCGACCTAACATTATTTTAAAAATATGTGGTAGTTATAATTCTCTATTTTGCCAACAGTTTGCTGGAGGTGTGATACGAAACGGGTATGCTGGCTCGCCATTTTAATTTCCTGCGTGGACCACGTCATTACGTACTTGGGCTCTGGAGACTTCTGATCCAGGTCAAGTTTTCCTGCAATAGTGGGAATTGGCAGAAGAGCGCGTCTCAGCATTTTACCCCTAAAAATATGCACCGTGTGTTTCATGACCTCTACGTGCCGTTCCACGTCTTGTGAAATAAAACAGGACCAGGATTTATGGTTGTTCCTGTTAGAAAGAATGGGCACTAAAATCTAAAAAGAGAAACATTTTAGAGAGCAGTTAATTTAATTTACATACAATGGGCTCCTTCAAAGATTTCCTTGACATACAAAATCGGCAACAAACCACTTAATTTCATGAAGATGCTCCTATGTTATCAAATCCGCAAAGAGAAGACAAAAACCAGTGACCCATTTAGACTTAATCAAGGAGACAAATTCTTCCAAAGAGGAAATAATTTACTGCTTGTTCATTCATTGCCCGCTTATCAAATATTTGTGGACGTTCTCAATAACTCACACACTGCAGGAAATAAGCAAAACCGCGTCAAGGAAGTAAACTACCTTCTTAGTGCAAACTGAGCATTATTGCACACATATTCATGGAAAAATCTTTTTGAATCACATGGAGGCAAAAGAAAATTAATCTTCTCCAGCCCTGGGCAGTGTCCCCGTGGATTAAAATTTGATAGTCGGAAAGACATTTCTGTAATCATATGGACCTTTTTAGACTCCTCTCATTAAATTGGGTATATCAATGAAACCAGGTATGTGAAAGACCTTCAAAAACTACTTTTCATTCCCAGAGCCCATTATGTAATAAGTCATTAATAAGAGTTTGCTGAGTTCATAAAGTTGGTCTCTTCTTGCTTTCCCACTCCTTTCCAGTATCTACTAATTTGAAACTTTTTTTTTCATTTTTTCTGATATAATCTACCCCGTTTACCAAAATTATACTGTAACATTTCTGTGAGCTACAATGCCCAGAATATAGTTTTTCCACCCTTTTAACGTTTGAGATGTCCATTAGGCATCTCCCAGACCACAGTCTGGGAGTTAATTAAAAACAAACTGAAATTCACTTTGGTTTTCTCATGGTATTGAAACAAATCTTTCCAAATCATTTCATCACTACATTTTCCCTGCTTAGCACCCACTACGTGGGAGCCAGGAACGCAGAGAGACTAGCTAAAGGTAGTCTCTGCCTTGGATGAGCTCAGTGGGTCAGGTCCCTCCCTGCAGGACCTGCCCTAACTGCTGGCATGTTCAGGAGGCAAGTGGAAACACAGGGGAAACCCCAGGCTCTGAGAGGGGGGGGGGGGGGAAGAGAGAGAAAGAGAGAGAGGTGTTAGGGAAGACTTGCCAGGAAAGTTACTACTTAGTTGAAATCTTTAAGATGAAATACAGGGAAGGCATTCCAGAAAACTGAACACTGCGATTGAAAATCATTGAGGGTCCTTCTGGGAAACTGCTGGTCTTGCCTGCCTGGAATTAGAGCCAAGACCCCAGACGAATGGCTGAAGAAAGGCAGGGCGGTTGGTGCAGCGGGAGCTTTGGAAACCAGAGGCAAAGGCTTGTTGGACGAGCGTGCACGGACCCACAGGAAAACTGTTCTCTACTAAATCTTCAATGCAACAGCCTTTTCTAAAAGTCAGACGGGAGGGAAATTCTGGTTATTCCACATTTCTAATTTACAGGGGACTGTTTCAAGCTTCCATTCTAGTTGCCATTCTGTGATGAGGCCAACTTCTTTTTCCAATTACAGATGACATTCCATATTATTTTGCATTAGTTTCAGGTGTACAGCATCGTGGTTTGACAATCACACAATTTACACAGTGGTCCCCCTGACACCCCCAGTGCCCACCTGGTACCACATGCAGTTATTACAATATGACTGACTATATTCCCTGTGCTGTACTTTACGTCCCTATGACTACTTTCATAACTACCAATCTGTACTTTTTAATCCGTTCAGAGGCCAACGTCTCTTAAAATTAAATATTTGTGTCAGAAGCTGTAGATCAAACTCTTAAGAAGTTCTGAGCCACATGCTCTGCACAGCTAGAGTCTCTCCATAAACATCACTTAAAACAAACAGACCTGGAATGTGCTTTTTAATTAATCTCATATACAAAGTAATTCAATTAAAGGGCGGGAGCTTGTTTTGTTTTAGTTGGGAAGGTTTCTTTGTCTGGTTTTTATAAGAAAAACCCCAAACTTTTTCTACGAACCAAAATACTCTGGAAATGTTTACTAAAGAGACAGAGAACTACAGACCAAAGAGCTACATGTCTTTGCGGCGCTGCTCTTACCTTCTCCCCCCCCTTTCTTAATCTGGGGGGTTTGTTTACACAGCACTTCTCAAGCCAGTGGAGACTGTTACCTGGGAACCACTTTCAAAATTCAGGAGTCTGGACCTCCCCCAGACCCCTTAAATTAGCATGTTCGGCCAAGGGCCCAGACTTGACTGCAAGAACCAAATCAAGCCCTGGCCAGGTTGCTCAGATGGTTAGAGCATCGCCCCAATCCGCCAATGTTGTGGGTTTGGTGCCCGATCGGGGCACATATGGGAGGCAACTGATTGTTTCTCTCTCACATTGATGCTTTTTTCTTTCTCTCTCCCCATCTACCTTCTCCCTTTCTCTCTCTCAAATCATTAAAAAAAAAAAAAAAAAAAAAAAGAACTAAATCATGCTTCCTTTATGGATTGATGGACATTCACAGCTGTTGTTTATTTAAAGGTCTGAGTCACCATAACACATAACTAAAAAAATAACGTTGAGGTCAGGGGTTCAATTTTGGACACGTAAGGTTTGAGACGCCCATTACATCAGTACATCGACGGCTATGTTTGGAAGGAAGGCAGATGAGCTTAGAGTTCAGAAGAGAGATCGGAGTGGAGAGAAAGTTTGGGAGGCCTCAGTGCATCCGCATGAATTACTGTCCATCGGTGTATACGTGAGTCAGACCTCAACCAGTGCATCAGCATGAATTACGGTCCATCAGTGTATATGTGAGTCAGACCTCAAAAACTATTTAACACTGAACCTAAGTGAGGGTCTATTAGATCATTTAAATGAGAAAAGAAAAGGCAAGTATGAAGTCACAAAGGGCGTTCCGCACCTTCAGTTTAAATCCTTGGTCCACTTCTCCTTCCTCTGTCCCGTTTAAGAACAGGAGACTTCCAACTCCTTCACTCCCTCATAGGGGTCTTTCCCTTACTCCTTGATGGAGCCAACAACCCACCAGTCCTGGCACTTAATGTTCTCGTTCACGTGCAAATCTCCCAGAAAGCCCCACATTAACTAGCTTGGGATGCAAGTTGTCAATGCCCACTGGCATTCCAATTGAGTCCAGAACTTCCCCATTCAGCCTGGTCTGACAAAATCCTTCAAGGAACACACATTACCACTACCACCTTCCAATGAAGATATGGGTTTGGGTTTGGCAATGGCCTTGAGGGCAACCACCTGAAAATGTGGCATGGCTATTTACTTTCTGATCAGCCTCTCCAGCCTCATTTCTCACCACCTCCCCCCGTGGCTCCTCCATCCAGTGACCTCACTTCACTCCCTTTTCTAATGGAACCTGCATTTTCTCACTGCCGGGTCTTTGCAACGTTTCTCCCCCTGGTCAGCATGCCCTTGCTCCACGTCCTCCATCTAGTTGTCCCCTCCTTGTCCTTCAACACTCTGGGGACCAAATAATTTACCACACAACTGTGGAGGCTTTTGACAGTGAAAAAGAACACTAAAAATTATTGGATTTTAACTGATCTGTAATAGGTAGAAACTAAAACTGCCTGCGGCACACCAAGGCCTGTGATCATCTGTTCAAGACCACCCACCTTCCTCGCTGACCCAGAGGATGTGGGAGGATGCTAACACCCTTACACTAGCCCCGCCCACCATGTCCCATCACTGTCAGCTGAGCTGCCTGCCTGCCTCCCTAGCTAGACTGCTCACTTTCCGAGGGCAGAGACTGCACCACTAATTGCCAGTCATAGAACCGAGTAGGTAGTCAATAAATAGTACCTAAATGCACAAATAACCACCATGAGCTTATTAGCATAAAATTCCCCAAGTGTCCTTTTCACACAACATCCAAAAAATGCAAGTGGAGATTGCAGAGATCAAACACCAAATGCTTTATCCCTGAATATCTGGAAGCTTCAGGGTTCTGTCTCTTACAAGAACAGGATATCCATGAGTCCTACTTAATCTACATTCTTTTAACAAGTGTTTACTGAGCTCCTACTGTGTGCAAGGCAATGTCTTGGGTGTTGGGGACACATCAGTGAGCAAAACAAAGATTCAGGGCTGGGACTAGAATAAGGGAAGTGAGGGAACAAAATATAAGAGGGCACCAAAAACCTCAGGAGTCAAGATGAATATTTTTAAATACTTTTTAAAGCAAAAGTAATGTGAAAAATTTCACAGTGAACAAAATCTCAACATTTTTCAAGAAAGACAGTCAGTGTTACTGGCTTTTCTTTTTGTCACAAACTCCACTATGACATTAGCGTCATTAGCGGTCCTATCTGTAAAGTATTGGAGCTTGTTGCATTAGTTTGTGTTTTAAATACTGCATTAAAATAACATTTATCTTGATTACTGAGTCGCTTGTGTTCCACCACCCCCAGGCCTATCGTGAACTTGTTGCTCTTGAAGTAGGTCCCTTACTTGCCTGACCCTAATCCCTGCCCAGTGCAGAACCCTGCTCTCCCCGCTCTCCTGGACGCAGACTTCACTGGAAGAGGTATTTGAGCAAAAAGGCTTGAAGGGCAGGGTTGGCAGAGTGGATTCCAGGGAAGATGACAACACAGATAAGCAAGGGCCCTTGGGGCAGCAATGTGCCTGACTCAATTAGGGCCAGAAAGGAGGCCAGGAGTTAGCAAGTGCAGTGAGTGGAGAGAGGTGAGGCAGAGGTCAGGTCACAGAAGTTTGGGGCCCGTTCTTTCATCCTTGAGCAGCAAGCACGAGAATCACCTGCCAGTTCTGAGGCAGCTTCCCTGGGTGGCAGCGCTGAGACCCTCCATTTGTAGCAAGTTTCCCAGTGACGCCGATACTGCCGACTCACAGTGAGCAGCAACACAAAGTCTGGACCACTCTAGGCACCTGGACCCTTATTCAGAGTGAAAGGGGGGCCTGTACAGGGTCTGAGCAGAGAAGTGACAGCTTCTGACTCATGTTTCAAAAAGGATCACTCCAGCGGCTGTGCTGGGAATAGGCTCTAGGTAGGAGACACGCAGAGGCAGGGAGCCAAACAGGGGACTAACACAGCAACACAGATAAGCAATCACGGAGACCTGCACCAGGGTGGCAGCAGTGGAGCAGGAAGGGGACTGATTCTAGATATACTTGAAAGTGGAACCTGCATGATTTCCTGATAGAATGGAGACAGGGTGACAGACAGAGGGAGGAGTCAGGGCCAACTTGGAGGTTTTCTGGCCTGAGCAACCGGAAAGATGGAGCTCACATCCACTATTCTGGGGACAGCCACAAGTACCGCAGGCTGGGGATGTTAGGTGTGAGATGCCTATTACACATCATGTGGGAATGGCGGGAAGGCAGGTGGATCTCCAAGTATGGAATTGGGAGAGAAACCTTGGCTAGAGAGAGAGGACTGGGAATACCTCATGTATCACTGCTCACCAGTCAGTTCTGTGAGCCGTAACGGATTCAAAGCAGACAATCCTTGGAATGTTTTAGCCCCCAAATCTACAGCCATGCCTTGGTCGTTTAGTACATTGTCCCTCAAAGCTGGTCCTTCAGGTGAGAAATGCAGAATACCAGCCCCACCCCAGACCTGCTGAGTCCACCTGCCTTTAACAAAACCCCACGTGGCTCTGATGCACGTGAAAGTGCAACTCACACAGGTGTAGGAGCATTTCTCCATTTTACGGGGAGAAAAAGAGGACTTTTACGGCCACCATTTCTAACACTTTGTTTCCATTACTTTTAACCATTATCTGTCCTAAGTGACATGTAGAAACCAACAAGAATCAAAACTGACTTCCGAAGCCCTTTCCAAAGTGTGGGTTTGTCACTACTCTGAATGTAAATTTTAAAACCTCCAGCTAAGTACAAGAGCCTACTCAGTTCAAGCTGCTACTCTTCATTTACTGCCATGAGTTAGAAAGAGGAAAACAAGGGCCCACAAATCACCACCTGTGGACCATCAGCATCAGTTAAGTATCCGCTCATTTCAGCAACAGACTAAATGCCATCACTCTCGCCATCCATCTGGCTCAAGAGATTACTGCCTTCCACGTCCTCTCTCTTTTTTTGAAAAAAACAGCCAGAGTTGTCCCGAGTAATTCCAAGTGTCACGGAGGAAAGTGAAAGATTCAAATATTATTCAATATTCAATATTTAATATTCAAATATTAAAGACTAGTACCTCCTCCAGGAAAGCAGTCACATGCCCAAGAGACGAAGCAGGTAACTCTCCAAATAAAACCGTTTGAAAGAAATCATTTACTCCAACGCTTCCAGTAACCTTCTTGGCAATATAAACGAGTTTACGTTTTGCGTCTCTTGGAATCTGAAAGGAGAACGAGATAGTTAGCTGGAGTCCAGGTGCAGTTCCCATGTTAACAAGGAGAGTTTAACTTGTACCTAGATTGCTAGCCTAAGAAACAAAACTGGTACCTACCAGAGTGGAGTGTTCTATCTCTCTGTCTACTGACAATGTTTTAAATTAGTTACAATTAGGAAAGTAGCAAAACCCAAAGGCAAATTCCTATTATTCTTCCTCTCTCTGGGACCCTATTTCCGAACTATTACAACTCCCACTCTACTGATGATCCCGCCCAGGCACCGTACCACCTAAAGATAACAAATCTTGCTACAACTTTTCACACTTGAAAAACGCCAAATGCCAGTGCTGTACTTGTGGGTGGCACGTCTAAATTTTAAGGCGGGGGTGGGGGGCGGAGGGACGGATGGAAGAAAGAAGGAAGGAAAGAAAGGCGGGGAGAAAGGATTGTCCCCCCTCCGTGGCCGGTAAACGCCAGGTCTGCGCAGAGCACCACCTCCCCGCACTTACTTTTAAGGACTGTGTGTTCTTCCCTGGGATGAAGTGGGGTTGACGGGCAATGAGACGACTGGTCAAGTTATCCGGGTTCTGCCAAACACCTTTTCTTAAGGATGTGGCTCCAGAGTGACCCAAGAGCGACTGAGACGTAAGTTACCTGGCACAGAACCCACCTTGCACCTACCACCGCCCAGGCAGCGGGAGAGAGTGTTTGTCCTGCTTTATCCGGGTCGAGCCGGCGCAGGGGCTGTGCTTCTAGAAAACCACCTACAGCTGCTTAACTGCAGGGTGGGCACACGCGGCGGATTCTGCCGGCTCCAGGGCAGGCTTCCCAAAAAGTTTTTTAAACCCGCCGCGTGTGTGCCCCGTGGAACCCAAGGAGGCGCGACTGGCCTGTCCCCGGCCAAGTACCCTTCATGCTGGGAGGTGGCGTGGCCGGGTGCCCCCGCCCGTCGCTCCTTACCTCCCGGGAGGCGGCGAGCCGCCCCGTGGTGGCGGCGCTGAACACAAGGCAGGCCGGGCCGGGGCTCTCCAGAAACGCCCCCAGGACCTGCCGGTTGCCCTCGCTCTCCAAGTGCTGGCTCCATTTCTCCGCCCGGAGCCCCAGCATCTGCTCCAGCCGGCCACCGAGGAAGCGCACCCGCGCGTCCTGGGCGAAACTCCGAGCTCTCCTGGCCTCCTGCTCCTCCTGCTCTTCCTCCTCCTCCAGCTCCAGCGTGACCGCCGCCTCCAGGCCGGCGCCCGGGGTTGGGCGCAGGGTCGGGACTTCCCGGTCTCCCTGCGCCTCCCAGGCGACCACCCGGGCTGCCATGCGGCACGTCCAAGGAGATGGGGGTGTAGGGGGGGGGCTAGCCGGCTCCGCGCGCCCCGCTAGCCCGGGTTGGGCGAGGACACCCCTCCGCACAGGCACCGCGAGAGGCTCCCGACTCCTCCCGCGACCACCGCGGGCGCGGCCGCTCTTGCGCACCTGAGGCTGCTGGGCAGCCGGCGTCTGCGCGCAGTGGGAGCCCCGCGGGCGGAGGAGCCGGCCAAGGGTGAGCTGCGCGTCCCGTTTCCCGGGGGACGGAGTCCCCACCCCGTCCGCCGGGGGCGGAGTGAGCGCGGAGGGGAGCGGCCTTCAGGTTCTGGGTCCCAAACCGGCGGGGGAGGGGAGTGCCCCCGGCGGCTCTGAGCCCCCCTCGGTGGGCCCCCCCATTGCCCTCCGGCTCCTCGGTCCACCGGACGTCTCCGTGGGGCTCCCAGTGAAGGGGAGTCGCGGCCCAGCATTGAGTAACTGCGGTGGTTTGAGCAGGACCGCCTTGGCGGGAGTTCCGTGCCAGATCCTTCACCTCCATCACTGCCCGGGATTCACAGGAAGGCAGGGCTCCGACTGGTCGTCTTATTTGTATGGGCAATGGAACAAAGTCACAAGGGTCTGAGTAACAAGGAGAAGGGGGAGCCGAGTGTCAGACCCCGCGCCGAGGTCACTTACTGCCTTGGCTGAAGTTTGTCCGCGTATCACCGGGAAAGAGCCAACCCTGCAGGCCGCCTTTCCCCCTTGAGGAGACCCAAGGTCTAGGTGTAACCAGTCAGACTCCCACCCTCGACCCTCGCTCTTAGGCAGAGCGCTCTTTGTAGACACGTGGGTGCTTGGGAAATATGTAGAATTATCCTTCCATCCAAGAGTCAAAAGCAAAGGAAGAAAAGTTCCGGATTAATAGATGATGATGATGATGTTAAAATGGAATTTCAGTACGGTCTATTAATGGCTTTTGTTGAGATTAAGGAAATTTTAATTACTAAAGTAGCCAGAACTGGGGCGGGGGTAGACATTGATTAGCTTTTCCAGTTACGTGATCAGAATCTTGAGTTAATACAGGCTCCTGGACAGCCTTTATAATGCCCGGGCTCCGGGGGCCAGTAGGCAAGTCTAGAAGTCAGTCACTGCCAACACCTCACAATGCTTCTCATTTTCTTCTCTCCCCCGCCCTGTTCCAGCTTTGCACCCCTCTACCCGGAGTAACAGTAATTCTGTAAATAGGAGTTGCATTAAATTGAGAGAGAAAAACGACCGGCAGTTTCAGCAGAAAAGAAAGTGGGTATTAGTGCAAACAGGAAAGTACAATTTTCAAAAACGTACATATGTAACTCCAAATATAGAATGAAGACATGCCAAAGTCCTGGTCCACTCACTATTGAGGAAACCAACAAAGTGCCGAAGTTGGGTCCAAGGAGAACTAGAAAAAGAGATTTATTGGCAGCAAAGAAAATCTGTTGGAATAAGATTGCTAGTTTGGAAAATACTTTTTAATGTCCTCTAGGGCAAAAAATACAATATTTTGTATTTTGGGGTGTTCTTTTTTGGAATAATTTCTATTTCAGGAATAAGTTATATCTGTAGTGAACAAAACTAAAAATATTACTTCCCAGAGTTTGGGTCTGGAACCAATAGAAGACAGTGAGTCAAAAAAGGTGTGTGTCCCTAGATAATTAAGTAATCCTGTGGTGGGCCAGTTAACAACACCAAAATGTGACACCAGAAAGACTTGCTGCCTTTCTTTGACCTTATTCCCAAATTTTATTTTTTTAAAGATTTATTTATTTATTTGTAGAGGGAAAGGGAGAGAGGGAAACAGCAATCAGTCACCTCTCTCACGCCCCCTACTGGTGACCTGACCCACAACCCCGGCATGTTCGCGGACTGGGAATGGAACCAGTGACCCTTCCATCTGTAGGCTAGCACTCAGTCCACTAAGCCACACAAGCCAGGACTTATTCTCAAATTTTAAATAATTTTTCTTAGTAATAATAGCCAACACTTAATCAAATATCAACCAACAAGGGCCATGCATGTCCAGTGCTGAGCTCATTTATTTGCTCCACAAATATTTACTGATTGCCAGCTAAGTGCCTCGCCCTGGTCTCGATGCTGGAAATACACCAGAAAAAAGCAGACGAAGTTCACGCTCTCATGTTACTGGTATAAGCTAGATTTATACTGGCTAGACTGGTGCTATACCAACTGGGTTTGCATTCCACTTCTACTAGGTACTGAGTGTGTGTGACCTCAGGTAGCTACTTGCCTTTTAGGTATCTTGGTTTCCTTATCTGAAGTAAAAACAATAAAATGGCAGATTAGGTTTTTTGGTTCTTCCAGTAAATACTCCTCTCCCCCACCTTCATGATAAGAGTATATTTTTCTGTTCCCTTGAAGTTGTGCTTAACCCCATGACTTGCTCCGGTCCGTGGGATGTTTGCCAACATGACACAAACAGAGGCTTGAAATGCCCTTGCCTGGTGGGTTTGGCCTGTGGCGCCTCTTCCACTGTCACGAGAAGAGTGTCCCCTACTAGCTTACTGATGCAAGGAACCAACCTTGACCCAACATGTAACTCAGAGGCAAGTGCAGCTCAGTCTGCTACACATCTATCTACCCTCAATCAACCCACAGATGCGTGAGCAAGAATAAATGATCATTGCGGTAAGTACGTAACTGGAATGAGGTGTGTTACGCGATGCTAGCACGGCAATAGTCAATCTGAGGGTTCTTGGGAAAATTAATTCAGTTTAAATATATGGAAATCACGAACACTTCGGTGATTGATTGCCTGGCACATTTAAGCATTATAAAGGGCTTATTGTTAGTTGGGGAATGGCAAGTGTGAGAGAAACAAAACAGGCAAACATAGAGTATGTTTATTATGTCAGATGATAAGTTCTAAGAGGAAAAGCAAAGGAGAGTAAAGGGGGATGTTAATTATTGCCAGTGATCAAGAGAGCCTCGTTTTTTTAGCAGAAGTGTAAGTGAGAGGATGAGCCATGGATTCTGGGAGAAGAATATTCCAGGTCAGAGGAAAAGAGCTGGTGGCTCCATAGAGAGGATGCTTGGTTTTTGGAGAAACAGCAAGAAGTCCAATAAGAGGGAAAATACTAGGAAAAGCAGACAAAGAAGAAATATGGGTTTTTCTTAAAACAAGACAGAAACTTCTAACTGTCTCCAGTGCCCACTCACCCTTCATGCCTCCTGGTAATAGAACACTTAGCCCCAGTCCAAGTTTTAATGGGACTCACGGTTACCCACCTGGAAATTTCATTTCCTACTTTCTCTTATAACCAGTAGAAAGTGAAAGTAACACGCTATGACTGGTGTGTCACATTCTTAAAGAGGATCTGCCAGCCTCCATTTCTTCTTGTCTCTCCAGCTTGCTGGCTAGTTAGTAAACGAACACAGTAGGGGACACAGGTGCAATCGACCCCTAAACATGGGAAAAGATGTTCAATCTCCCTTACAAAAGTACCAAATCAAATTATAACACAACACATTTGTTTTATTTACTGGACTTCAGATTGACATCATATTCTCGGCATGGCTGGGGAAACATGCTCTCACGTGCATCACTGCTGGGAATTCAAAATGACGCCGCCCCAGAGGATTTGTCAATTTCTAGGAACAATGCCTATGCATTTGCCCTCTGACCCAGCAGTCTCATTATAGCACCAGCTGTGAAAGCAAAGGACTGGAAACCCAAATGCCCACCCACAGAAAGCCGGCTGAATTAACCATGTAACATTCACACAAGGGACTAATACGCAGCTACAAGAAAGAATCAGGAAGCCCTCTGTGTACTTTAGTGGAATGATTTCCAAGATATATTTTCAAATGAAAACAAAAAGAGAAAAATGTGTATGTTGTGCTGTCCTTCATGCAAGAAAGCAGTGGAGGTGTACACCCCTCACACACACAGCATTTGTTGACATTAAAATGTAAATGCCACCATGGAAGAAGAATCCAAAAACTTTAGAAAGTATTTTATACATGAAAAAGGGAGAAGAAAACAGGGATTGGAGCGAGGCTTCTGCAAATAGACATCATTTTCTCTAGCTGACTTAGGGATCGTGTAAATATTTTATATAATTAAAAAATAAGTTTAAACTTAAAAAAAAATTCTCTAAAACCGAAAAGCAAAATGAACCCAATGAACCTTCTGCATAGTGAGTTGTTGGCATAACCATACAGAGAACTATTTCAAGAGATTTTTAAAACAATAATTAGACAGTATATCCCTGAGAGAGATACACCCTAAACAAAGTGAACTGCACAAAATAAAATAAAAAACATATAAACAAATACTTTTAAATTGTTTTCCATACCTCTGTTGTTGGTAATAGTGTTGGCAGTGTTATTGTAAGACTGTTTCTCTGTATCGTGAGGATAAAGCTGTTGGAGGTTGGGCTCTTGAATAAATAGACTCTTTTGTGGGTTTTGCATGCAGGTCACTGGTTGGGGAGGACCCCTAGGGAAACAGTGCCTGTAGGGTGCTGGAGGAAGCAGGTCAGGCAGAGGGAAAAGTTGAATTGCCAGGCAGTTGCAAGAGACGGCTTGCTTGATTCCATGGGGCGCTCATAAGCTGTGATGGCCCTTTGGAGATGTCCCAAACTGAGACATCTTTGCAGCCCCATGATGCACCAAGGGAGAAAGCCTAACCTTGGCCACGGCAGTAATCGTTGGCTGAGGACAATTCCCGGAGACATCAGCAGGCAACATTTCCAGCAGTTAGGAGAATGGGTACTTTATTCTTCAAGGGGAAGGTCTGGGCAGCATCTACTACAAATAAATGAATAATTAGGCTGGTGTCATCGGAAACCAGGAGTTTTGACATGGTGGGAAGGACAAACACACATAAACTGGATGAGGTTAAGTAAAATCCCCTTAGACCCAATTTTGAAGTTAAAGTTTCAGTATAAGCTCATGATCTATTTTGTCTTTAATGAAATACCCATTACTTAGCTTTGCTCCCTGAAACGTGTTTGAAACAAGAAGTAACCCTTTGTGAACAACGTCCCTACTGTTTAGATGCTGGTCTTCTAGGTACAGTTTCCCACTCAAATAAACAAGGAAACTTTGAGAAATGGTTGATTCTAGCTTTGGCACAGAAAAAATACAAGTAGGTCTTAAGACATATTGTAAGGACAGAAAGCAGAGAAGCTAGCTATTAAATACTCATGAGGGTGTGTCAAAAATTTTCGGGAGCCAACATACAGAGGCTTCCAGTGCCTTACATTTGAACTTTAATAGGAATAAAATCATCAGTAGCTTAAAGTGCTGTAGATGAATTTCTACTGGAAGTATGCTTCCAGATTCTGCGTATAATGTAGAAATGTGAGAGTAGCTTCTCTCCCACCGTTACTACAGCAGTAACAAAAGATACGGGAAATCTGAAAAATTACCGCTTCACTGGAACCCATCAGAGAACTGAGATTGCAGGGCAACGAACTTCTCTGAAGCCTCTGAAGAGAAAGGACATGAACTCTTGGTGGTAGAGAACATTCAGCTGAATCTTTAAAACAAACTGCTATCAACAGGGTGGTCTACCTAGAGAGTACAGAGACCGTTGGGCCCGCAGGTGCTTCTCCGCGGACATCACAGGATTCTTACTAAGAAGTCTGGTCAGAGTCCTGAAAGAGCCCCCTTTGTGGTTCAGCCCTAAGGAAGGGGAACGGGGCCCCATTTTTGGGCCTCCCCATCCCTCCTGTGGTAGTTTTCA
This sequence comes from Macrotus californicus, assembly GCA_007922815.1. Lineage (NCBI taxonomy): Eukaryota > Metazoa > Chordata > Mammalia > Chiroptera > Phyllostomidae > Macrotus > Macrotus californicus. The sequence goes on along the minus strand of VMDR010004038.1, from coordinate 6,253 downwards.
TTAACACCCCTTCCCTCCAAAAGAAAATCATATTGCAGTATATAAATGTATCAAATCGACATGTTGCACACCTTAAATTTATACAGCGTTATATGTCGATTATATTTCAATTTTTTTAAAGGAAAAAATACTCCACAAAAATAAACAAATTCATCAACACTCCTTTTCTCCAAAAGATGGAGCCTAATTCCCTTGAAGGTAAGGCTGGATTTAGTGATTCTTCTAAGGAACCGACTATGGCAGAAGTGACTTAAATGACAAGGTCATGAAGGACGCAACAGCTTATTCTTCTCTTTCTTGGATCACTCGCCACGAAGAGGCCCTCCTTCCAACAGCCAAGTGAGTGTCCCATCTTAGAAGGAAGTTCTGCAGCCCCGTCAAACCCCCTGGTGATACCAGCCCCAGCCTACATCCCCACCACAATCACCCCACTGACCCGGAGGCTGAGCCACCCAGCTGAGCTGCCCCAAAATCACTGACCCGCAGAAACGGAATAATAGATATGCGCTCTCTTAACCCCTGGGCTTTTGAATAATTTGTAACGCAGCTGTTAGCACCTAAAAGCAGGGTGTTGCCATAACAAATACCGAAAATGAGGCAGAGGGAGGAAGCCGCAAAGATTTGAGGAACATGTTGGTAAAATCTGGAGGAAACGTGTACAAACTGTTGTAGAAGACTTTGAGGGGCTGTGGGCAAAGACTTGAAAGCAAAGAAAATCTCGTTGGAAACCGAAGGAGGAGAGATTCCTGTTATATAGCAGCAAATTGCTTAGTCAACTGGAGTAATAGAAAGCACACAGCACACCTGATGAGCTGAGTGATTTGGCTGAGGTTGGGGGACATGGAGCACCGCTGGTTACAAACCTCCAGTTGGAAGACCAGTAAGCTCTGCAGATCTAACAGAGAGCACAGTGAGGATGGTCAGCAATACTGTGCTGGAGACCTGAAAGTTACTTAGATCTTAAATGTCAGCACCACACCCAAAACCCAAAACAAAAAAAGGTGATTACGTGAGGTCGTGAAGGTGTTCATCTTACAGTGTTAATCGTTTCATGGTGTGCATATGTGTCTTGTCATCCCATTGTGAACCTTAAATTCACAGGACGTGGTTCATCAGTTACATCTCAGTTACCTGGACAAGTATATTGGTCTGGTGTCTAAGCTGGTGAAGGCGAGCAGTGTGGGAGGGGCTGAAGGGTCTGTAAAAAGGTCATAGAGTCAGTGCATTCTGACGCTGAGAGAGGTTAAATTACTTGCCTCAAGTGAGGCAATACTCAGTCTGTCCTGGGGAAAGGATGAATTCAGTCCAAGCCCTCGGGCCGGCCCCCACGTAAGAGCCGCAGTTCTCTCCAGCCTCGTAAACAGCGTCCTCTACCGCTGGCAGCGCCCGCAGCCCTGCACAACTTGCTCCAGTCGCTCGATCCAGTTTCGCACTCTTCTCCCAGTTGGTGACCAGAGTATTTAAAAGCAGGAAGAGCCCGGGCCAGACAGGAGAGAAGAGCGCCCCGAGGACGGGAGCAAAGGGCAGCCGCAGTGGAAATGGAAGAAAATCGAACACCGTGTGCCATTGCGCCACAGGGAACGTGCCCAGAGGAGGCCCTGCTCTGGACCGCAGGTAAAGGAAACCCAGCGAAGAGCTGCGTGCACCACCACCAGCATTTTTAGCCTCGCACGGCAGGTCTGGCTGGAGCGAAGTCGTGGGTGGGGGTGAGTTCGATGACTCAGGGAGGAGCTGTTGTTCACCCCTCTGCTCTGTGCTCTCCGACAGCTCACTCCTTCTATTCATGGTTGCTATGGGGCCAGTACGCTTCCTGACACTCCAAGGTGCTGGTGAGAATGTGCAGAGGCAGGAAATGGGAACGTCTTCATTTTGGGGTGAAGAAAACTTTTCAAAGCCTTCTTTCCAAAGACTTCCCCTTCCATCTAACCGGCTGGAATTACACGTCATGCCCACGTCTCAACCCCGCCTTTGGCAAAGTAAATGAGACTCCTGGGTCGGCTTAACTTCGTCAAGATCCAGCCCCAGCCTCCTCGTAGGGATGTGGCCACTAGGAGGCGCCCGAGCAAACTCTGTGCTCTGTTCCTGAAGGAAAGGGCAGGGTGGGGGTGGGGGTGTCTGTTTAAAGGTATTGGAAGTGTTTCTTTTCTCAGATGCCCCCCAAACATATAACATCATGAGATAGATCACGTTAAACTAACATGATTTCCCATGAATTACAAGACGATTACTTTTATTAAAAAATGTGGCTAAACATTAAGGGGACTCTCTTCTTGGAGAAGCCCTTGACTGAGGTCAACTTAAGAATTTGAAAGGAGAAAAACAAAAACAGGGGAAAGCTGAGAAACACAGGCGATTTGAGGAAATTCAATACCTGAATTTTCAGAGATACAAAGACACAAGTTGAAGGACAAGTATGGGGGGGCATCAGATATATAACAAGGGTTGGCAGAGGAGGTGACAGGCCAGTGAAGGCACATATATGCAAATCACAGAAAGAAGTGTCACCTCGTAAGGTCAAAACCACTCAAAACAGACATAAAACAATAGTTCACTTGTATTTTCTTTCCACTGTTGGTTTCAATTTTTTTTTTTAAAGGGACCTAAAGCATCTTGGCGGAGAAGCAACATGAATTGAAGAATTAAATGGGGGCAAGCAGTAGAAAAACCAACAGATTTGCAGGACAGCATACTTTGATAATACAGGCTGGGGCCAAAGGAGGTTCACAGTTGTTCATATGGCAGCTAATGTAATAACTAGTCAATAATACCAGAATAAACTGTTTTGCGTACTCACCACTATAAGCCTACTCTTGCCCCACCCGGCACTTGGAGAAAAAACAGAGGTGCACTGGAAACGGCTGACGAAAGCCAGCCAGCCAGCCAGCAAACAGCAACCACAAGACTCGCAGCAGAGAAAACCCTCACCCGGGACTTGGTGCCGTCTCTTCCTGTGCAAGTGCGATGCACTGCACCTGGCACTGTAGTTCTTTGTGCAGCTTTCTTATGTTTCCTTATTGGTAACTCAGCCATCCGAAGGCAGGCGCTATAACAGACCGGGCCTTTTGTTTGTTTTCTTAAATCCCCTGCAGGATCTAGCATAGATCGCTAGAGATATTTTTGTTCAAATATTTGTTGAATTGAAAAAAGTCCTTCTTAAAAAAAGAAATGCCAGAAAGGGAAGGACTTCTGTGACCCAAGAAATTTCAGTCAAGAAAAAGAGAGCCTCTAAAGGGAGAAGGGGAAAATATTGAGTAAATCTATAAACAGAGACTAATTAAACTACTGGTGATCAGAACAAGAAAGCAGCTTTATTTTAGGGGCACTAGTTATGGAGGAGATTTAGGGATTGAGTACATTCATTGAAAGAATATAGAAGGGAGTTAAGTTGTAGAGGGTAAAAGCAGAATTGTTTCTGAATCTTTCCTAGCTCGTATTAAACACTATTATTTCTACTCCTGCTTGTAAACCTTTCCTCCAGATGAGAAATGGGGAGCAGGCCCAGGGACAGTGCTCGGAGCTGGGCACAGGTGGGAATTGAGTGCGGCTGAGAGGCCCCTCCCGGAGTGAAGGCATCACCCACTTGTCTAGTGCTCAGCAGGTTACAAAGCCCTTTCACATTTCATAGCTTATTTAGTGAGGAGAGAGATTTGGGGAGATCAGTGTACTTAAGTCGGGTAAATCTCCGTTTTTATTTTGTATTTACGTTGTATGTTACACCTTTTATACTTACACAATCTATTACATCTTTTATATTTTCATTATAACCAATTGTAACATTGCAACAATTGCTTCCGAAACCAGTAAGCACTACTTGCATTCTTGCTTTTCTATCTAAATATGTATTTATATTCCTAATATGCTGGTAGTGAATTGCTCCAGGATATAGACTATTCCAGCATCCAGCACCAAGAGGCCCCCACCACTTTCCCAGCATCCAGCCCCTTACAAAGAGGGCCTGCCTTTTCTGACACAGTAGGTTTGGCTGGGCTGGGCTGGGTTGGGCAAGGCTGGGGTTAATAAAGCATTCCTTCAGATCACCCCCTTGGTCTTTTCCTACAGCTACCCAAGGCCTTCACTCCCCATACACAGACAATGCAAACACAGCAATCCCCTGGGCACCTCAGTAGTTTTGTCCTGAAATGGTCAACAAAACTACCACTGGCAAGACCAAAGTCTTGGCAAAGAAAAGGGCTGATGGAAGCAGAAAGGAAATAGTAAACATACCTTAAAGTGTATTTCATCGATGCTATGCGGCACATTTTTTTTCACCTCTGAAACTGGGGTGTGTCTTCCATTTGTGGTCTGCCAAGAGGCGTGTCTGTTGAAGCTATTACTGCCCGTACATCTGCAGCAAAACTTGCAGAATAGGAAGTCACTGGCATGGAGAAGATTCCCAGAGATGACAGGAGCATTCATTTAAGAAATGCTGCATCATTCGTGCTCTTAGGGGCACAGATGACATTGTTTGAAAGTGAGAACTCCTGGTGTACTCTAAGTCATCTCTTGCTGTATAACAAGTAAACTGCTCCCGAAACGTAGCAGTTTGAAACAATCTGTTAGCTCACAGAGTCCCTGTTGGTCAAAAACCTGACGGGCTCAGCTGGGTGCTCTGATTTGGAGTCTCCCATGAGGCTGAAGGTAAGGTTGGGTCTGGGGCTGTAGTCACCTGAATGTTTGGGCTGGAAGATCCACTCCAAGCTCACTCAGGTGGCCGTTGTCCACAGGCCTCAGTTCCTCACCATGTGGCTTGTACGTAGGGTTGGGATCACATGGCAGCACACACCTCCTGAAGTGAACCATCCGAGAGAGCAGCTGAGGCAGCCTCGGGGATTTTTTATGTCCTAGGCTCTGAAGTCACACACTGTCGCGTCCACTCCACTCTATTCTACTTGTTAGACACAAGTCACCAAGTTCACAAACAAGGGGATGGGAATTAGGCTACACATGTGGAAGGGAGGGGCGTCAAACAATGTATGGGCAGCCCTAAAACCACCACCCTTGGGCAAAAGCATGATGGAAAAGTTAGTCACTGAATATAAAGAAACTGTTTCATTTATATCTTTAATGTATGTACAGGAGTGACCCACGAGAAAACAGCAGTCTAAATAAGTCAGGAGAGCTCTGCCATAAGTGTAAAACAAAACTCCTAAGTGACGTTAAAGCTTGTCTTGTGTAACTGGCAGTTTTTCTGGCGGAATATAAATTAATATATATAAAAGAATTGGTCACACGTTAGACTCAATAAATACAGTTAACAGGCTTTTAAAACATCACTGAAAATAAAGTTTAGGAAGCAGTCACCTGAGTTGACACAACAAACCTGATGTAACAGTTAACCCTTTCTCTATATCTGGCACTGGGGGTGGGGGGATGGGGGTGTGGGGGGATGGGAAGTGGGGGTGGAAGGGGTTTGGGACCTTCCTCCATTGCTATGCCTAGCATTCCTTTCTACTGATGGATGCTATGCTGTGTCCATTGTTTGATAATTGGGTTGGCCAAAAAGTTTGTTCAGTTTTTTCTGTAAGATGCCTCTAGTAGTGCTTAGTTGTCTTTAACCTGATTTGAAACAATTTTGTTAGATTGTATTGTGACAGCTGTCATATCAGCATGTGTTTTAAAAAAGAACTTATCAAAATTGGTGAATTTTTGTGTAGCCATTTTAATATTAAGAATAAAAGAAAATAAGCAACACTTTTGGCATATTATGCTTTAGTATTTCAAGAAAGGTAAAAACACAACTGAAATGCAAAAAAGGATTTCTGCAGTGTATGGATAAGGTGCTGTGACTGATTGAACATGTCAAAAGTGATTTGTGAGGTTTTGTGCTGGAGATTTCTCTCTGGAGAATGCTCCACACGGTCAGGTGGACCCGTTGAAGTTGATAGCGATCAAATTGTGATATTGAGAACAATCAACATTATACCACACAGGAGATAGCTGACATACATAAAATATTCAAATCAATGAAGTTATTGGTGAACATGAAAAATGTGTCTTTTAAGGAAAAAACACATGAACTTTTCGGCCAACCTAGTATCTTGACTGTCACCCCTGTATCTATGATGATGAGAACGAATAATTTATCATTCTGTGTTAAAGGGGAATGAACTGAACTTGGAACAGACTGATTAACTCAGTATGATATCTATGTCTAAATTCTGATTGTTTGTTGCAGATTCTTGAGAACAAAGCAATGTCCTCTGTATTCACAAGCTAGATATATTTTAGGCGAAGTTATACCTCAGCTACAAAA
>VMDR010004037.1:0-64700 GCA_007922815.1 Macrotus californicus | reverse complement strand
CCCCCCACCCCCCCGCTTTGCCCTCCTCTGCTCATCCCCCTCCCACAGTCAATTCCCACAGTGTTGTCCATGTCTGTTGGCCATTCATACATGTTCTTTGTCTAGTCCCTTCCCCTTCTTTCCACCATTGTCCCCCTCCCAGCTGGTCACTTTCCTTTAAGATAGAGCCAAACATTGACGCTCAATAACTCAGAGTTTCACAGTTAACATGTCTGGAGCTCTTTAAGTGTTACTCAAAATGTCTTTGACTGGATGACCACATTTGATTCCCTTTCAGGTCCCATGTAGGCCCTTTTAGCTCTCAACCAACAGACCCAAATCTACCTTTTCTTAATTAGTGTAATGAGGCTTTTGGCTCCTGAATTATGACAAGTAAATGGATTCGCCCTTTTGGTGACAGGTCCTGGAGGGAATGATCTGAAGACTTGTGTAACAATACCTTTGACGTACTAGATTATTAAAACCAGTTGTCCAACTATGAAATTAGTTATTGATTAATATTACAACAGGAAGATCATTATGTTATGAAAAAAGAGAAGTAACATTTATGCTCTTGGTCATATCTTATTGAGAGCCTTAAATGTGGAAGATGTGAAAGTATTGCTACTTGGCAAGAGAAATGATAGTTCAAATCTATAAATTGTAAAGGACTAAATGGTCATCTCCAAGAATGACCATCTGGAATCTCAGAAGGCTGTGTGTGCACGTAAGATGGGTAGCCTCATTCTGCTCTACCCTGGGGCTAGGTCTTGGCATCTATTTTAATACCAAATTATTTCAGAACCTGAGGACTTTCTATCATTCTTGTCATCGCCACGGAACAGTGCACCTTTCTGGGTGCGCTGTGAAACGCCCTCGGCAGCAGTGTGCGTGTGCCCAGTGATGGGGTTTGTTGTGATGGACAGAGCCGCGCATGGGTGTCCGTGAATGCACTGAAGAAGGCCTTGTGGGGTCAGGAAGGCTTTTCCCAAGGTGGTAACATTCGAGCTGGGCTTTGACAACAAGTAAAAAGTTTCTCGGGGAAGGAGACCACAGGGCACGTAAGTAACCCATTCAACAGGTAGGGGCAACATTGTGGGAGTGTTATAGTAGGAAGAGCACAAGGGTTCTGGGGGCACACAGCGGGGGGACTTAATGTAAGGATGTAATGGTGATGAGGGATGGCCTCCCTCTGTAGAAGTAAGTCAGGCAAGAGGTGCTGAGACAGGGAGACTGCAGGCAGAGGGGTCAGCATGTGGACGTGTGGGGGTGTGAGAGGCTTTCTCCTGTCTGGGAAAGTAAACTCTGACAGCAAGCCTAGAGCCTGCCATGCCAGGAAGCATATGTTGCGGGATGAGCTGGGCCCCGTGGCTGCAGAATAGAACATGAAGATCTTGCAAGCCATACCAAAGAATTTGGACTTTGTCTTAAAAAACAATAAAATAACAAATTTTAAGCAAGGGAGACACTAGTGGCTGCATGATTATGAAAAATACCCTGGCAGCTGTGAGGATAATGGATTAGAATGAACAAAGCCTAGGGGCAGGCTGACTAGTCAGGACATCCTGTGACTAATCCCATGAGGTCAGTGATGTTGATCTGGAAATAGATGGTAAGAGTAGGATGAAGAGACATGAAACAAGGAGGTGGAAGCAACAGAACTTACGTGCATATGGAACAGGAGAGCCTACTGTGTTTGGAGAATGTCAAATGGCTCATTATGGACTGAACACAGGGAACGTGAGGGTGTGTGAGGAGAGATGAGCTTGCAAAGACAAGATGGAATCAGACTGTAAAAGGTCTTGAATGTACTGAAGAGTTTGGCCTTATCATCAGGATTTACGAGCTGTGCTCTCTAACTTCCCATGTCTTGGTAACCTAAACTGTTCTAAACATCTATTATAGGAATCCAATTTCATTAGCATTTTAACACATTACCACATTTTCACCCTCGAGCAGTCAAGCATGGTTATATCTTCATATTGGAGAGTAAGTCATAATCAGACAATCCAATACTTTCCACTCCATAAGGTGATTTTCTCAACATTTCCATTGTGTAATCACCAGCTATCTGCTCTGTTCATGTCGAGGTTTCGCTTACTCACACTGGCACTTTCCATATTCTGTCACTGCACAACAGAGCATGCAGCGTGGGGGTACAGAGTGGTGGGGCTCGAGGTGATCACAGAACAATCTAGTTCAATCTCTTCATTTTACAGTCGGGGCTCAGGGCGTTGAAATGATTGGTCCGAGCAGATGCAACTATTTCAAGCCCTGGTAAGACTCGCTGGTGTCTCTTTTCCAGCCACTCTCTTCCTGGGAAGAAGATACATCCTAGGTGTCAGCTGGGACAACTTTCCACTCCTTGTCTAATGATCTGGGACCATGGAATAATTCTGGTTAAATTTTCTTTGGGCAGTTTCCTACCACTCTACTTTGTCATCTGCCTTTCTGCCTGAAGTATTTGGCTTACAAACTATGCTCCAATCTCTTGTGATGGGGGAGTTTTAAATGAGCTAGTAGGCCTTTCTGGGAAAGGATGGGGAGAGCTATTAAAGAATAACACTTATCATTAACATGTGTTAGGGGCACTAAATGTGCCAGCCACTGGACTAAGTGCCCTTAGCTGTTACACAGAATTCTCCCAATAACCCTATGAGGTGGGTAGTATTATTTATCCATGTTATAAATATGGCAACTGAGGCATTATCAACTGACCCCATGTCAAATTATTACTAAACATTATTGGGAGGATTAGAACCTGGATGGTTGGAGAGTGGACTTAACCACTCCTAATCACCCCACTGTAGTTAGAGCTCTTATCTATTATGATGCAAAGCATTCACATCAAATAAAGCATTAGAAACTGAAATGCCAATTTCATCTCATTACACATTTGTATTACCACTTGCAAATCTGTTGATTTTTGGAGCTTAATAGGATTGTAGGTATTGTCTGCACTTTTTCTGTCTTTGGAATGGTTTACCTTTGTTGGCCCATAATAACAGGTGGAAGGTCTTGTTAAGTCAGACCTGGAGTGGCTGTGCCTGGGTCACTTACAAGCCACGAAGATCAAAGCAGTCCAAACAGAAAGGAAAATTAAGCTAACCTGAAGCTGTAATCTCGGGGGGAACAGCTGCCCTGATTTCCGATGGCTTTTCAGTCTGGGTCACTCCTTTGTGAAGCCCAGTTGAACTTCATCTTTGCAGATTCCATGGGATATCAGCATAGTGCCTCTTTGTTCTAGAAAGGGCTACCAGCTCATCTGAAATGTTCCATTTGCACAGTGAACAGCTCCGTGTGAACAGTGGAGTCACATGGGACAAATTGGCATCAGGAGCCCTCCTCAGTGACTTAGGGAAGGGATCTAACAGAGGGGATTTTGGATTGAGGTGTCCCTAGTGTCTGTCCCACCTTGCATGACAGTGGAAATGGAAAAGAGCTGACATTTAGCTTACTGCCAACTGCTGTTGGAAACACAGATGTGGATAATTTATCTACAAATGACATTAACAAGGTAGGCCTCCCCTTTAAGGTAATATTCTGAATATGGGGGAGATTGATGATAGTATTCCTCAATGATCCTTTATTTTTTATATTTTTTCAGCCCTCGTTTCCTGCTTCTCATAATAATCTTGGGATATAGATAGTATTTTTATTTAACATGTAAAGAAACCAAGGCTCATAGAGATAAAGTAACTACTCCAAAGACATGGAAATATTGAGAATAATAAATACTATCCTAATAAGCTTCAAAAATCAACAAGTTGGTAGACAATTTCAATGTTAATACAAATGTGTAACAACGTTGGTATTTCAGTATTGAATGCTTTGTTTCTGGGAATTAGAAGCACAGTGAATTTTTATGCTTTATGTGTGAAGGTAATTATTCTTTTATATTATAATCTCAACTTCTTATCTGTTTCCACCTAGAGAAATGGAGTTAATAGATTCAAAGTGGATGCTTTATGGAGTCACATTATTCATGGTCTGGCTGTGACTGCCAGGATTCCAAGACTGTCTGGTAATCCATTACCTCCAAATCTCATGCTCATTAAATAGGAACAATAGCCGACAGGTACAGGATGTTTATTATGTGCTAGGAACTCTTCATTAGTTTTGTGTCTTAAGCTGATCTAGTCCCCCCACCCCCAAGCCACTCCACCAAATTCCTCCCCTGGGCCACTTAGTACCTCTCATCTGTGACTCACAATCTCCTTTATAACCATAATTTCTTTCTGGAACATTCCTTTCACCCTCTTGCCTTACCTGAAATATGTCTGTGCTCCGAGGGTGATGTATCCTCCACAGCCTTATCGAGGGGGCAATTTTTCTCACATGTCACGTATTTCCAGACTAGTAGTTGGAGTAACTGGATTCCTTCCACCCGTGGCTGCTCCCCTGCCGTTTGCAAAAGTTTATGTTCTTTGAAATACACTTCCTGCTTCCTGCTTCGTTACCGTGGTTATCCACCAACACTCAGCACTCCCCAGTACCGCTCCGTGTCGTCGTCTCGCCCTCTACCATTGCCTCTCGTCGTTCCCGAGAATGTCAAAATCAAGACTGCTGGCTCATCCGGCATTTAGATCTTTCTTTTTTTTTTTTTTAAGTTACCTTTTTTGTTCTGGCACTTTTTTTTCCGTCTTCACCCGAGGATATGTTCATTGATTTTTAGAGGTGGGGTGGAGAGAGAGAGAGATCAGTGTGAGAGAGAAACATTGATTGGTTGCTTCCCATATGTGCCCTGACCAGGGATGGACTCTACAACCTAGGTATGTGCCCTGACCGGGAATCGAACTTGCAACCCTCTGGTGCACGGGATGACACTCCAACCAATTGACCAGGGCTCTCAGTTTCTTGACTTTAATACTTCCCATGAATTTCTGTTCCACTCTACCTTAGCCACTTGTTCTCATAGTCAGCCACTCCTTAGATCCACATCACCACGTCATCTTCATGGTCTTTAATGCAAATAGATACTTATGAGTCTTCATATCTTTCAGCCCACTGACCCCAGCATTTTTAAAAAATGTTTGAGAGAGAGGCAGAGAGAAAGAGAGAGAGAAATATCGATTTCTTGTTCCACTCATTTATGCACTCATTGGTTGCCTCTTGTATGTGCCCTGACAGGGATCAAATCCACAGTTTTGGTGGGTTAGGTCAATGCTCCAATGAGCTGAGCTCCCCAGCCAGGGCTGACCCACCATTTTAACATTACCCATCAACACCTGCTACTTTGGTTCCTTTCTTACTCAACTTGGATTCTGTAGGCCATCCTTATATCACCATACGATGAAAGCTCTCAGTGCCTTTGCTCCCTCATATTACCTGGTATCTAATATTAGAGACTGATTTTAAATCCCTCAGTGTCTGCACACAGACCTCTGAGCAAACCCAGGGAAAGCATGATCTCAGACCTCAGATGTGCTCTGACCCGTGTGCCACAATCTTCCTGTGTTCCTCTAGTCAGCTTACTTCCGCGGACGTGGTGATAATGACATCCATACCTTCCTTCTTTGGGAGTCACCCTCGGTCCATCGAAGTTTCACTAATACATCATCAGCAAAGTAGAAAACGTCCACCCAACCTACGAATCCATCTCTGCATGCACGCACCTTCTCCAGCCCTCCTGTTGCACTTGAGAAGGCTTTTCTTTTCGTCACACCCGACACCAATTTTTCCACAAGTTTGCTCTCTGATTTTATGTTTTCACTTGCTCAGTTCCTTCCACCTAGACCCTGATTCATCAGCCTCTCCTGTAGGGATCCATTTCCTCCCTGTGCAAATGCACTCTGCCACCCCCCTCTCTTTCCTCGTTAACTTTCTCTTGGATTCCACGCCTCTCACAAGTTTTACCACCTCACTTCTCGTCTCACTCACACAGCCAGCTTCAGGAAACAGCTGTCTGCTCACGCCAACTCGACTGCTTCAGCCCCGAACACTCCCCAGTGCACTCCAGCCTGGCTCTTCCCCAACCACCCACCAGAACTGCTCTTTCAAGGGCAGGGATCCTCTTGATTTTGTCAAGTCCAGTGACCACTTTTCTGCCCACATCTTCTTCGGTCTCCAGTTTTAACTGAAGTCAGTCACTCTGCCTTCTCAAACCCCTCTTAATGATTTCTCTTCTTTCTTTAGCTGCTTTTACTTGGTCTTCTTTGTACATTTCTTCCTTAACCTGATCATGAAATGTTCACGTGCTGCTTTCTCTGTATACTGTCCTTGAAAGATCGATCCATTTTCATTGCTTTAAATGTCCTATACAGGGTCCGGCAGATGTAAGGCCTGCTTGAATTTGGTTGGTGGGGTAATAATATGGGTGTAATCATTTATAGCTTTAATTTGAACATTTCACCTAAAATGTGATATGGTGTGCTTGAGTGTGATAGTGTTATGTTACAGAATGACATGCTTATGATTTTGTAATAAAAAGGGGCGTTATTTGTGCCAGACCCTGAATATACTGAGAAGTCCCAAATGTAATTCTCTAGCACACATTACTCCTTCAACTCCAGATTTGTTCCTCTGTCTACCTGACATCTGTTTAACATGTCCAAAACGTTAAAGATTCTTTTTTCTTTGTCCTTTCCTCTCATGAAATGCTACCGCCCTCATTCAGTTACTCAAGCCCAAAACCTTGTCCTTAAGTCTTTGCTCCCTCTTTCACATCCAAATGCTTACCAAGTTTTCTATCCTTTCTGTTTATGAAAAGCATTTCAGATCCGTGGACTTCTGCCTATCTCTTCCTCTGCCATGCTGTCCCAGGCCTCCATTATCTGTCTCCTGGACCCCTGCAGTGGCTCCTTTCCTTCTCTTACCTTTACCAAATCTCTTCTCCAGAGAAGAGCCAGAGGAGAGCGTTAGGTACGTAGGAAATCAGTGTTCTGCTTTAAATGCCCCGGTGGCTTTCCTTCACACTTAAAGTTCGGCACCTTCCACACCTACAGACGATACATAATCTGAACCCTACTGACACAGCCAACCTTTCCTTGTGCCCTCCCTCTCTTGCCACAGTAAAGGGGTTTTGTGCCAAAATCAATTAGGAGTTCACCTAGCGAAAGTGAACTCTTACATTATTCCCCTTCATAAACCTTGTTCATTTTCATCATAGTACTTATACATTATGATTTTTAAATGCAACACGTGTTTATGTCCTTCTTGCCTTCCTCCATCACTAAATTGTAAGCTCCATGACTTCAAAGTTTATGTCTTTTTTAATCACCAATACATACCCGTGGGACAGACTGTTGATACTTGGCATATAATTGTTGAATGGATGAGTGTTGATGAACAATACTTAATCAGATAGAGATGCAGATAAATGGCACATTTGATGTTTAAAGAATCAGTCTGTTTAGACGGTACTTTGGGTAACTTCAAAATAAATTTCAGGCAAATTCTGAGTTCATGTGGCCCGCACCACATAAAGTTATCTACTATATTAAAGACACAAACACTATGGCTGGCGGTTTAGGGCTATCATCACCCTATCATGTTGTGGTGACCACCACAATTATCAGCAATTTATTGAGTATATTTATTGAATTCCAAGAACTGTGCTAGCTAGGAGGTTGAAACAAGAAGGGTGACACATTCTTTGTCTCAATTATATCTTTGGAAGAAAAAGAGACTTTAACAGACTAACAAGTAAATGCAGAAGAGGCTCTGTGATGCAGACTTCTAATCAGGTTCCTTTGATGAAACAGGAATAAGAACAAGGGGTTGTGGGTACTTTTACATGCAGATATTATCTTGTACTCAAAGCAGCACTTTAAAAGCAGAAAACAGAAATATAAGTCACAGTCTCTTGTCTCAAGGAACTCATATCCTGGAGAAATAATTTCCAGCATTCTTATTATATTAATCTATACTCCAAATAGAGGATGCATTTCTGTTTTTATCCATAACATTGCTGCCAGATTAATAAGAATTTTTAAGATGTTAATGGATGGATTTCAGCATAATTGTAACTATATTAATTCAGTGCAATTACCTCTCAGTAAAATTTAAATGAAGCTAAATTGAAGAAATTAGAAATATTTGAAATCTCTAGCTGGAAGCCTGCAGGCATTGTAACCTTGTCTATTCTCAGCTCAGTACTCGAAGTCAGACTCTGGGAAAAGAGCAAGTACCTTCCCTGCAAGTTGGAGAGTTTCAAAACCTATCAACTCATTAGAACTTGGGTTTAGCAAAGCGATCAAGATAGGAAACAACAAACCAACCCTGAGCTGCCCATTGAGACAAATGTGCCCAATCATTTAACACATTTTTGGGTGCTACATTACACGTAGGCACCCACAAGAAAGTGCTTAGACACGGGGAAGCTGGTACAGGGAGCATAGTTGAAGCTACAGGAAAATTATGCAAAAGCTTTCAAAATGCAACATCTTACTAAAGAACTCTAACTTAGAGGGATCAGCGTAATGTGGTGAGAAGAGACCAGGGCCCAGACTTAGAGGGTGAGCTGTGCCGTTTATTTATTAGCAGTTCTGCTTTGGACAGGCTGCTTTGTCTCTTGTTTCAGTTTTCTATTGATTCCTGCTCTTTTGACTTTACCGTGCGATTGTGAAGATCAAATGGATGTGGAAGCACTTGTCAACTATTAAAAGCTTTACAAATGTAACTAAAGGGGATGATTGGACAACCTCTTCTGAATTGGAATTAAACAAGTAGAGGGAATGTGGTAGCAGAAACTTTCTGAAGAAGGTGTCCTACTTGTAACGATTGGCTCAAAAATATCCCAGTTGTCTCTGGTCTTGCAGATATGCTTGTTCCACTTCTTTTGGCTACTTACAGAAGAATGTTGACTCAGCACTTTTATTGCACACCCACCATTTGCAGGGCGCAATGACAGGGTCCACGAGGGCTGGAAAGATGCAGGATAGTGACATTGCACGTTCGGTATGAGTTAAGAATCACTGCAAAAGAGGGAAGATAAATACTCGCATTGTATAGATGCTGCTCTTCATACTTATAAATGTTGTGACGATTTATGAATAATATTTTTTTCAATTTTGCAAATTTTCATGGATGCAAATGAGGTCCACAGATGCCAAGAGAATGTCGAAGATTAAGGTTCTTGAAGTTTAGGCTTTAAAAAAAAAGTGATTTTTTAAAAAGTCAAGTACTTTTTATTTCCTCAGTGTCCTTCTGTAAAGTGGAAAAACGTTATAAACAAAAATATTTGAAAAATAGACATTAACTGCCAGGCTCGTGGCATAAGTGATAAGCTCTCTGAATCGCTGGTACCCCCTCCAGCCCCTCGCACGGCTCTTTTCCAGATTTGAGCTTAGATGCCACATCTTCAGGCAGACCTTCCTACCCACCCATCCAGGGACAGGTCCACGCCCATCCGCTTGTTTACATGCTCTCTTATATCACTGTGTTACTGATACCATAATGCGCATCAATCACCTCAGTTATCTTTAATTATCTTTATATAAGGAGGTAACATAGCATAATGCTTAGATGTATAGACCAGCAATGTCTTATACAAATATAATCCAAGTCACATGCAGATTTAAATTTCCTATTACCAACATCAAAAACAGTAAAAAAAAAGTAGATAATTTAATTTTAATAATGTATTTTATTTAACCCATTATGTACAAAATATCATTCAACACAATCAATATATACATAGCAAGAAGGCATTTCACATTTCTTAACTTTCTTAGAAATTATGGGTGACTTCATAGCCACAGCACAGCCCAGTTAGGACTAGCCACGTGTTATGTGCTCCGTGGACACATATGGCCAGTAGCTTTTCCATCGATGGTGCAGCCACAGAGTGAGATTGCCGGAGTTGCACACCAGCTCTGACACTCCTTAGCTGTTTAACTGAGAAGGTAAACTCCATCAGAAAAGGACCTTATCTGCTCTGTACATCTCTGTAACCCCAGCACCTAGAACAGAGATTGACATGCCGTGGAAGTAATTAATTATAGCAGTTGCTGCTGGTTAACATGCTGCTTTGAGCCTAATCTTGAAGTGCGAGTTGGACTGGGAGACATGCATAGACAGCCGAGAGCAGAGACAAATTGAGGAAGTTCAAGGGACGTGGGCAGGACCAGTCACAAATGGCCGAACTCTTGGTTAGAGAACAATATACAGAATTCTCTTTTTAATGAGGGGATGTAGAGGCGTAGTGCTGAATAGAATGACTGTTTATAATTGACACCGAAAGCTTTGTCGAGTGATTATGATTCTGAAGAGGGAATCGGGAATCAGACAAACCTGAGCTGGAATCCCACCTCCGCCGGGGTGATCTCGGTGGACGACTTACTCTGTCTGTCTGTGCCTGTGTTTTCTCACATGGAAAATGGAGAATGTTGGTCTTTAAACATTTAAGGATTAAATAAGGTGCTCTGTGTGCAAATCATTAGACATAGAGTGCACATTCGGAAATGTTCTCAGCCTTGATACTCTTGTTATTTTGTTCAGGTTTCTCTGTGGATGGAGAGATAATTTGAAGCCTTGAATGCGAGGCAGCAAAGTCCATGCTGCAGCCTCAGGAGTCATGTTGCTGTCAATGCTTATCCACCCCATCCTTCCCCTGATGAAAGTCCAAGACTCTTCATCACCTGCAGGCTGAAGCCCACACTTCCTGCCCGTGAACCTAAGACTTTCCACCTCTCGGGCCTCACCGACGTCATGTCCCCTTAACCCTTTACGCATTGCAGCCCAGCCATACTGAATCATTTAGAATTTCCCGAAGAGCCTAGACTGTTTCATGCAACTTTGTTCTCGGACATGTCATTCCTCTGCCTTTGTCATTCCCTTGTCTGTTCAGAAAACTCCTTCCTGCATTCCAAAGTCCATGTCTCATTTCTCGTTCTGAGGAAAGCCAGGGACACTGGGCCGCATCTGCCATGGAGCACTTGGTGATGCAATTTCTTGTCTACATTTTGGTTTCCCTCACCAGATTGCCATGTGTTTGAGGGAGGGAGCCAGGCTCTATTGTGTGTGCATCCCCAGAGTGCAAAACAACATAGATGTTCCATAAGCACTCGTTAAATGGATGAATGTTTGTGCTACAGGCAATGGGAAATTCTTGAAGACTGCTGGGCTACTAAGATTTTTGTTAATATCTGAATTACTACATCTCAACTCCAATTTGCATAACTCTTGAACTGATTATCTGAGAACCCCATTCTCTTTGCAACAACTACTGTCGATGCCTCACATGAGAAAGAGATTAAAACCCAAATCCGTTTCCCTGGTGTTCCTTTTCCTTGGCAAAGCTTTACGCGCTCCTGGATTATAAGGTGGGATTTCCCGATCGTGTTTCAATCTTCTCTCCACTGCCGGCCATAGATGTGCTAACAAATGAAAGTTCCTGGGTGGGGGAGAAAAAGAAAGTTTTGCCTGTTATAGCAGGGAAATAGTTGGAGGCTATGTTTTAATTAAAATGAATATCTGCGCTATCTTAATGTTATTGCCAGTTAAGTGTAGCAGGGTGATTTAGAGTTCTATAACACAATTATGCTCTGGTAATGAAGCTCTGCAGAATTATCTTAGAATGCAGAAGGGAGCAGTAGCTCTCATTTGTAACCATGTTATGGCCTTTATTGTTACAGTATTTTCTGTTTTCTTCAAAGATTAACTCAATCGTATTTAAGTCTCTGGCAACATCACAGAGAGAGAGAGAAAATGGGCAACGGCCCCTGTTTTACTGTCTCTGCAGCCTGTCTTAATGTTCTGCTGTGGGGACAGAATAACAGGGCAGTTTCCCCATAGCATCACCATCATTGTTCTTGCTCAGCCTGGTCCGTGCAGTTCCTGGCCAACCTCACCTGGGATTCCAGGGCAGTAGGAACAGAGTTTAGAAAGTGAGCTGGGGATGGATGTCTATGTCCAAGTGGAAGGCACGCAAGCACAGGAGGCCCTGTGGTTCTTGGTCTCAAATCCCCCTCTACAAAATCTGAGGTGGGATGAGGGCTGCTCTGGCTCCGCAGGAGTGTTAATAGTGGTAAAAAGTGTGAATTCTTGGGACAAATCCAGAACCCATCATATATTAGCTGTGGGACATCAGGTGAGTCATTATTACTCTGTAACATGGGGTAATACTAGAAACAACCTCACTGAATTTTTGTGAGAGTTCACATTTGGGAGATGTTATATGTGTAACTTAGAACAATGACTGGTCTATGGGATGTGCTTAACAAGTAAGAGCTAACTTAGTTGCTAGGAAAATACTCAGTCTTGAGTAACTAGTTTGGAACCCTGTTTCTACCAAGTGACACCCTCTGAAGATTGGAAGAACCCAAATCACACATGAGTACCTTCCCTATAACCCAGACTTCTTTGCAAAGCTCAAAAATAAATTTTGATTCAACTTAACCAATATTTAGCACCTCTTATGTGTAGGACCTTATATCAAGCATTCCCAGTTATGCAGGCATGAAGCACACATTGATTCTGTCTTTAAGGATCTTACAGCACAGTAGGGGAGGACAGGCACACAGAAGGAGACGGTCCACGTAAAGGAACACGCTGAATAGTGACACAAGGCAAGACATCGTTTGCCTCGACTAAGGGAGATTTTAATGGTGGAGTGACAATTGAACTGAACCTTGGGGGACAAATAAGATTTTCATAGGCAGAATCTATTGGGAAGAGATTCCAGCCTGAGAGATAATCTGACCCGAATTCAGATTTAGTGAAGTACAGGGAATGATGAGAGACCTATCGTGATTGTAGCATAGCATAAAGTGTCTAGATGGGTATAACGTGGGTGATTTTGCAGAGTTAAAATTCAAATCATTTTTCGTTACTGAAAGGCAGGTAAAGGAGTTTTAACATGACTGCGGAGGGAGCTGAGTGTTTCTGAGAAGGACCAGCCCATGATCTGACCTCTCCTATATTAGCTTCTGGGTTGACTTCTACTCAAGGATACCAGATGCTGTAACCCTTTAATGCTGTTTTTACATCAACAGATTCAACCTGGAGTGATGTGGCACCCTCACCTTCTTCTGTTCCCCAGGAGAACATTTTGTTAACCTGGATTTTAAAGTTATGAAAAGTAGTTCCTTTTTCTTCTCCTCCAAACTTCTGCTTCCTTCGTCTCTTCCTCCATCATAATAGGCATCTGTGTTCAGCATTTAATGTATTCTAAGCACTATACTGGACTGTGTATGTACTTTAGCTCATAGTAACTCTATGAGCACCCTATTATTATTGCACCCATTTTTCAGATGAGAAAATTGATGTCTGTAAAGATTAAACTGCTGGCTTACCATTAGCTCAGCTAACGGGAAACGACACCTGAGACAATATTTGCGTTCCAACCGCTTAAGCACAATTCCACTCTACCATGCTGAATAGGATCAGGTAACTGATGGGACGTCAGGGTCTTGAAGCGGTTGTCTGGATTTGAGTTGAGAGCTAAGACATGCAAATTATAGAAACAGGTGACACCAGCTAGTTCTGCAATATTTTCCAAGATGTCTCCAGGTCATCACTTTTATTTCTAAAAGTAAAATGAGATGGTGGATCTAAAACTTTTCACATGCATTTAAAACTTAGTTGTTCTTTCATACCTGTTTGCCTATTAGCTTCGGTTCTCACTGCTATCCATGACAAGGGCATTGCTCCATTTCACACATGATAACACTCTGGCTTAGAGAAGTGACTTTCTCAAGTCCCTGCAGCTAGGGGGTATCAGAGTCAAGACTGCAACACAGGTCTTCTGCCAACCAGCTCAGTGCTTTCCCTACCACTTAACTCTCTCATGCATCCATATTGAAAATCCTTAAGTTACCTCTTAAATTATTTTTTAAACCTTCGCTGACACTTAAAATCAGCATATAGTACCAGTCCTTCGAGTCATCTTTGCCTAAGCAAAATAAAGGCCCTCTAATAAGTTTGTGTAGTGCTTTTCTTTAATATGTATGCTCTGGGAGGACAGTGACAATACACTTATTTTTGCACCACTGGATGGATGTCATTAATAGTAACGTCCCTAGGTATTTATATCATGGATCTCCCTTGTGTCCACTCTCCAGTCAAATGCTGTTAAGCCAAGATTTCTTACTGGCTCACCATGATGTCAGGGAGTATAGTCAAGATGTAGTCAAATCCTGAACGGTACAAAGTCACCCCAAACACCCAGGGCCATGTCTAGGTGCAGCATCTCAGCAACACAGCTGTTAGCAGCAGCACGTGTAGATTCTGTTTCTTGGATGGAGGAACACAATCATTTGTCTGGAAAAATCTCCTTGGGCTCTGAAATAGACATGCTGTAAATAATTGGAGCATTAATGAATTACAGTGAGAATCTACCCAGCTTGTCAGGATTCTACCTCTTGTGCTCTGCCTGAAAATCATTTCCTTTATGTTGGTTTAAAGAAGTTAATCAAGTGTGTTTAGGTTGACATGTGGAAATGTACGGTAGTTTATGCTGCTTGGATACCTGAAACTTTCTTCTCTTTCACAGCAGTGGTCCCCTCTGCCTGGCTAACATTGACCTGACTGTCTTTGCCCAAGCTGATTGGACAAGTAGGAATATCACTGGGGAACCAACCCAGAGGGTGGGCTGTGCCATTTTGCTTCTTTCTATTGGACGTTTGGAATTGGGATGCAGACTGAGTCAATGAACTAAGAATTGGCAGGTCCTGTTGGCTGAAGAGCCCAGACTGCCATTGTGATGAGGTCATGATTTGACCAGGGAAGAGGGACTCAGAGAAAAGAGTGAAGCAAACAGACAGGGAGAGAAAGGCATGAGAATCCATGTGGCCCAGAAGAGAAGAGGGAAGGAAATATGTGTCCTAGTTTCTCAGCATGATCTTTGGGAACCACATGTACTTCTTGTTCCTGGGTAAAGGGAGAGATCTTTCAAAGCTACCCAACACTTTTCATTATTTTACTCATGCTAGTTTGAGAGGTTGGCTTTTGCCCCTCAAAGCCTTAAATATCTTTAAAATACAAGTTGTTTTAAGATCAGGAAAATTAGACACTATTAATATGCATGACAGTTCATGACTTACAAAGAAAAGGATGTCTGACCGGTTATGAAGACTCAATGTCTCATTTCTGCACAGTAATCATTTGGGGCAAATGGCTGCAACCAGCTTGTTTTTTCTTTAGTTGTTACACCTTGTGTGGTGTTCTCTGTTAATAGTAATAGAAAAGTTTGTGTTAATGATGTCTAACATTTATTGAATATGTGTTATTTTGCCGTGATTAGGCAAGCGCTTATGTGAATTAGTTCACTTACCCCTCAGAAATCTCTCAGTGGGGTAGGTATTGTTATTACTCCATGGTGTAGATTAGCAAAGAGAGACATAGAGGTCAAGCAAATTGCCTGAAAACTCGCATTCCATAAAGGGTTGGGGTGTGGGGCAGTGAGGCAAACTCAGCCAGACCCAGAGTCTGAGTTCTTAGTGCCTCCCCTGAATTCCTTGAGCATAGGGAATGGCCTGGTGTCCTATGCTTAGGAGGAAAGTATGAGACACAAGTGCAGTCTTTGCTTTGGGCAACTGGGCCCAACTATGTCCAGTATGGATGATTTATTCTTAGTAATGAAAAATAATCTAATGAAGTTCTTGGGAGAAGTAAAAATAAAGGGTTTACCACAGAGAGAGGAACTTTGCAAACAGGTGGCCATTCCAAGTAACAGTGGTTACGGGCATGCATTTTTCTCCTGAGAGAGCTGTGTTTGGCAATTGGAATGAGCCTTTGTTCACTGTGAGATTTCGGGAGAGTTACTCTGTCTGCGTTCCAGTTTCCTCATTGATAAAATGGAGATAATTATATTCCTATGTCAAAAGTAATAATAAAGGTCAAAGAACAATACAAATAAAATACCTGGTACATAGTAGAATATTTAATAATGAGCATTCTCATTATTAGATCCTTCATAAATGATGATTATTGGGATGACCAGGGTCCAGGTAACTGTCCGGCTGATATTTTTTCCTTCATATTGAATATTCACATATGCCCCTATACTCCTTTCAACAAACCCTTGTTCTAATAAATAACCTAAGTGTACCTCCAGCACATCTCCCTGACAAACCAGATCAAGAAGGCATGGTCCAATATGCATAACTCCATTCGAATCGTGGGAACAAAAACCCTGTTAATCAGAAACCATGATCACCGTTCTACAGGTGAGGAGTCTGAGGCTTAGAGAGGTCAAGGGACTTCTCAAAGGTTACAACAAGAAGGAGCCACAAGGGAGACTTGAATCTAGCTATTCAGGCCCTTTCCAGCTTGCTGAGAGGTAAAATGTGGAAGGCTGGTGAGATCTGGCTGTGCAGTGTGTGTCCGGAGTGAGAGGGCAGTGAGCCCACTAGCTCTCAGAGTGGAACAGGGACAGCCGCACACCTTCTCTCCTGCCTAGAGAGATTTGGAGATAGCGTCATCAAGGGGCTAGTTATTAGCACTTGGGGCTGTCAGAAAAATTGTAAAAGATTTTGAGATGAGCAAACAAAATTGATTGGGGGTCCTGTCTGGTTTACCCTTCTGGGTTATATCTGCCTTGCATTGTCTCAGCTACTTTACCACTTTAATTTAAAGGAAACTGATAATCATGCAAATGATTATTATCCAGATAAGTGACATTTTGTCCAGTGGAGATGAATTGATTATTGCCCTATGGATATTAACCAGTTTTGCCATCTATTTGTCATCTCTGTCAGCCTTCCTGGTTACTTATGTGTGTTCTTTAAATCTCCTCGAAATGCACTGTAGCATCTTCCTGGTTCCCTCTTTAATTCATGAGTTAAATAAAATATTTGGCACGTGCTTGTTTTATATTTATCTGAGAGTCACGATTTTATATTTTGCTCAAATTGTCCATAAATAGGACAGAGCTGCTCACTTCGTTATACAATAGGCCCAATGAGGTACAAGCAACTGTTTTTTTTAGAGGGAAGTCAAAGGCTGTCATTTGCTTAACCTGTGTAGACAGACCAGAAGCACCTCTTTCATTAGGTGGAAGGGAATGACAGATGGGAGCTATGAGGTGCAAGGAAGACAGGCATCCCTATCTGTTTCTGGGAGTTGGTTACTGTGAGAGGCAAATGGTACAGCTTCTTTGGTGGTGGCCGAGCAGCCTGAGGAGGCAGCATGAGAGAGTGGATGGACAATGGGACCAGGAGTCTAGTAAACTGGGGCCTAGATCCAGCTCTGCCATTAACCAGCTGTGTGACCTTGGGCTAGTCACTTAACACCCTGCCTCTCTATCTGCAAAATGAGAGGCCAGAACTAAATGATCTCCAGGGCCACTTCTAACGCTAAGTGGCTGTGGTCTGTTGATTGTGAAGACACTAGGTGGTCATGGCTCAGTGCCTCCTGAGCAATTCTTAGTCTGGAAATCAGCAGGCTTGTGGTAGAAGCCAAGAACTCGATGGTCTGTGGAATCTGGAATGAGCTTCTCCCTTGTAATCTTCCCTTCCATCAAGAATAATGGCCTCTGGCTAGAGGAAGAATACTGGGTGGGAGACACTGAACCATCTTTGTAAAAGGACTTCAACTTGACAACCAGGCTTGGCCGACTGTTGTAGGTGGTATATATTAATTGCTTCCAAAAGTGGAATTGAAAGTTGTAGTTGAGAGAAAAACAATGCTGTTGAGAGGTTTTGCTACTCATATTTAGTTTGACCCAAAGTTACCTGTCATCTACCATTCTTAGTGTTTTCCTAGAGTTTGGCTAACTTCAGCTGAAAAAATGACTAAGGATTAAGCATGTTGGGGAGATGGATTAGGTGACCTATAATTTTTTCTGTACCACACCGAGACCCAAGTGTTATGATTGGAAATAATTACTCTTTGTTTCCTCTTTTATTTCCCCTTCAATTCACCTGACTGTGCATCACATACAGTGTGCTCTGAGTGTGGCATTAGGAGACTTTTATTTGGACTGCCACATCATCTTGCTTAGCCTCATTCCTGTACCTATAGAATGAGGTTACTGATTTAGATTTCATTAAGGCCCTTTAATTTCTGAAGTGAGAGTCCTCGTTAGCACCTACTGTGTGCCTCTATTCTGAATAGAGGGCAGCAAACAGAATTTAGTAACAAGACTCTTGCCCTCAAGGGGTTTTACATTTTAATTTTCCAGGGATATTTCTGTCCATTGTTCTGCCTATGAATTTAAAAGGCATTCAGAGTTTCATTTCACCTCTGATTCTCTTCCAAATTTCTAGAGTGCCTTCAAATTCTCCTCTCCAATCCCAGGCAAGTATTTCTGAGATACGCAATTGATGCATCTCTGTAAATGTTTCCTTCGCATGACAGTTGATTCTGCAAGGTTCAGAATTGCATTCTGTTCCATTCTGGGAAGTTCAGTGGGGTGAAGCCTCAGATTTCACAGGGTATGGACAGTGATGGAAGGATTTATAAAGTAACAGCAAATCTCTGGTTTCCTCTCCATCAGGAGCAGTGCCATGACTTCAGTGAGGGCATGACCTTGTCCAGCATTATGTGGGAGTTAAACCCAGGAGGTTTGGAGTTGGCCAGAAGCAGATCACAATCTCTACTCTTCCCCTTTTTAGCTGTGTGACCTTGGCTCTTTCCTTAACCCCCTGAGCCTCCGTTTTCTCACCTAGACTTTCTGAGAATGCATGAAAAAATGAGATGCATTAAAAACACATGAATTAAATGAGAAAAAAAAAACATTTAATATAGTATCTGATCTTTAATGAGAATTCAATAAATGATAGCTACTATGAAGGTTATGGCCAATAGCAAGTTTCAAAGGTCACCAGAATGACTCTATTTCCCATTCACCATACTTTCAAAATTTGTTGATTCTAGATAAACCACTTTACTCTTCATGATCTCAGTTCCTAAATCTGTAAAAGTGGGGATAGATGGAATGCCCCCCCAGAAAATACATTTCAGCAATAATGTTCTATAATCAGAGGAAATAGGTTTCATTACTTTTGTCTCTTCCGCCAATTCCAACAGCTGATAAGTGGTTTTCTGGAATGTTCTCTTAGAATGGCATAGTGATTAGGAGTACAGATTCTATTTCTAAATTGCCTTACTCTTCAAGTTTCTCAGTTTATTTACCATGTGGCCTTAAGCAACTTACTCAATGTTGCTGTTCTTAAGGTATCTCATCTGCAAAATTAGGATTATAAGAACATTCATAAGATCGTTGAGAGGACTAACCGAGTTAATTTATAATAAGCCTTGAGTGTCTCACATAGAGTGAATGCTATACAAGTGTTTGGTATCATTGTATTTTTGTTCTTGTTGTTGCTCTTATGGACTAAAGCCACTTCTGGATTCAGCAGACAGGAGTCTGTGATTGGCCAGCTATGTCCACCAAAGGCCTGGAAGGGCCACGGGCAACATTCCTCTTCTGTGGGAACATGAGGTCATAGGTGATTAAAACAGGAAAGTTACTGGTAGGTCATTAGCTCTGAAGAAGAAAAAACCTGCTACCCAAAAAGCTGACTTTGTTGGAGGAGAAGAAATTGGAATTTTGTCTGTGAAGATCAGGCAAGAGCTGGAGGGAGAGGCAGAGAGGAGGTAGAGAACTTTTCCTTTTTTGGGTCTGTGAGCTTGAACTACATGGGGCTGGTC
The DNA here is from genome assembly GCA_007922815.1 of Macrotus californicus. Classification (NCBI taxonomy): domain Eukaryota; kingdom Metazoa; phylum Chordata; class Mammalia; order Chiroptera; family Phyllostomidae; genus Macrotus; species Macrotus californicus. Next base: position 45,185 of record VMDR010004037.1, on the reverse strand, counting down.
CCAGCACGCAAAGCCGGAATGTGAAGAGAGATCCACTTTGTGGCAGAGGATGTGGTAAAAGAGGTCATATTCTCAGGTTTCTCTGAACATTTCCAGATAAAGATAACATTGGAGCCGTGTTACAAGGTCTTATTTCTGGCAGAGCCTTTTCTTTTGCAGAGGATTGAAAGGACTGAGCCTCTCAAGTTCCAAATTATCAAATTGGGGGCAGTATGGGGTTTAACACTCTAATCCTAGTTCTGTGGGGAGAACAATGGAGGGCTTCATTCATTTTGTCCTATTTTCTCTCAGGGGAATGCGGATTCTAAGTTTTATTAGCCACTTTCCGATGATGCTGGAGTTTATTTAAGTACAGGAGTTACGAGGTACTGGGTGAGACCTTGCATTCACAGTGAAGCTTCATTTGTTTTATTTTCTGCGTGTGCGCGCGCGCATGTCAGAGTGAGTACTCGGAGGGGGACATTTAGAATCACGAGTGCTTTTAAAGAAATACAACTTCCGTAAATCTTAGTCTGAAGTATTTCAGTGAAGGCAGTCATTCCTAGAATACTTGCGACAGTTCTGCATGGTGCTGATGTTATTCCCATTTTGCACATGAGGGACCAAGGAATCAAGACTCAGAAAGATCTTTAACTTGCTCCAAGTCTGTGTGAGTTAAATATTGCTCCATGAAAAACCACCTCCCAGAGCTCAGTAACTTAAACAATAAGCATGTATTATTTCTCATAACTTTTTAGGTCAGTGGGGGTGGTTCTACTGATCTGAGCAAGGCTTGGCTAATCTTAACTGAGCTCATTAAGGCATCTGGTGGGTCAGCTCAGGGCTGAATGGTCAAGGATGGCCCCACTCATGTGTCTGGCTGTCAGCTGGAGTGACGAAGGTGAGCGGTCCGCGTGCCTCATCTTCTAGCAGGATAGCCCAGGACTGCCCTCATGACAGTGGCAGGACCTGCACATGAGTGAGAGTGAGAAGAGGAAGAGGAGATGAAGGAAGGAGAAGGAAAAGAAAAAGGGGAAGAAAAAAGAAGGAGAAGGAGACTTTGCCTGAAGGTCCCTTGAGGCCTAAGTTGGAGTTGACAATGTTACTCCCTCCACATTCCGTAGCCCAGCCTAGTCACAAGAATCCAAGATCCAAGGATTCCAGATCCAAGGAATTGGAAACAGACTCTTCCCTTTTAGAGATGCCTCAAAGTTGCATTGCAGAGGGCACGGATAGAGAGAGAATGAAGAATTGCAGCTTTTTTTTTTTTTCAGTCCAATATATGGTCCTATAAAGAGAAACAAGAGTTAATCCCAGACCGAGAGTCACTCCAAAGCCCATGCTTTTACCCACTCCGCTGTATTGATTTAACATGTTTATAATGAGTGCCTGAATTGTGGGAAAGCCCCTTCCCTTCTGGGAAGGCTTCATCTCAGTCTTTCATTGAAGCCATGGTGCAGAGGGTTAACTGGGAGCTCCAGTTACCCCAGTAAAAGCAACGTACTCACGCTGATTCTCTTCTATGTCTTTATTTTACCCAAAGTAAAAAAACAAGAACAACAAAAAAACCCAGTTTGACAAGAATCCTTGTTGTCTGGCAGAGCGAGCTCTGTGTAGGAGGGTATGTGACATATTAAAGCAAGGTTCAGTAATCAGTGTAGGAAGGAGAGGCACATGTGTCCTTTCAGTTAATCTTTGGATTGAGAAAGCAATTACCAATCAATCTTGAACTTCACCCAGTGAACCATTCTGTCCTAAACCACAGTATTTATGGGAAACAGAAGAAACCGTTGCTGGAAAAAACAAACCCACTCAGTTTTACCCTCATGGCAGAACTAGCCCACCGGGAAGCACAGTGTGGATGGCACAGATGCCTCTGCTCTGAGAAACTAGGTTTCAGTGCCTTCAATCTGCAAGCGTTTTGTTCTTTTCGAGGCAATTCCACATTCATATTTCATTTGTTTTTGAAAAAACCGCCTTTGAGGTACACAGAATAGAAATTAAGATTTCCAAGTGACAGTTGAGGAAACTGAGGTGTGGGAAGATGAAGGGTATGCTCAATCTCACATGATTAGAGCTAAGCCGAAGAAAACAAAACTTGTGTTCTTAAATCCTAATTGGTGCATTTCTTTTCCGCCCCGTGTCACCTGGGTATTGAGGTGAGTGACCTGTTCTCACTTGTCCTGGTGCCTGTGGAGGCAGCCAGGTAAATAACAGGCAGGCTAAAATACCAGCATAGAAAAGATTTTTAACAGGGGTTGCAAAATAGTAATCTGTGAGCCATATCTTCCCTGCAGATATTGCCATACAGTGTTTAAAAGAAAACAGTTTTAAAATATTTTAAAATTATGATATTTCTTATAAAAACCTGGATTTTGTATTCTCTTGAAACATAAGATTTAGAAACACTGGTAACATACAGTAACAATATGGCAGAGTGCAGAAGAGGCAGCCCCTCGCTACGGCTGTCCCTTCTCTAGTTTCCCACAGTCTACTCCTGGCCAGGTTAAACCCTGTAGTGCCTCTTTGCCTACCATAGGCATTTACATATACAGGTTCTTTAACAAGTGACACTTGTTTATTATTTTAGCACAACCCCATCCTGAGATTTCATTGTATCTTCTTGGGAACATATTACCTCATGCTGTAGTTAAGAACAACTTCACTTTTGTGGACCCTGAGAAAGAAGGTACCTACAAAAAAGGGCTTCTGGTGGCTGACGGGGCTCAAATTAAAAACAATAAAAACAACATCAGCAACAAAATAGAGCCTAGCAGCCATTGTACACAGGGGCCTCTCATACAAACTGCACTTCAGGGAGAGACCTGCATGAAGCCACCTGCCTGCACTGCATTTCAGCCATATGAGTCAGCCCTTATAAAGGAGTTCCTGGGATCCTATTTCAACCAATAGGACTAAAGCTTTCCCCATCCAATCAGAGAGGTGCAACTCCAACCAGTCAGAGTGGCTCTATTCTGACCAATCAGACAGTGCCTTCTGAACCAATCAAACTGTAAGGATGTGAAATCTTCATTTGCATGAGGATAGGCCAATCAGGACCAGGGGTGGGGACTTCTATCTATATAAGTTAGGTTTCCGCTGGGTTGGGGAGTGCATCTTTCCTTTCCGCCCAGACTGAAGGCGGATAGAGTTGGTCTGGTGCAGAACAGAGCAGAGCAGCCTAGCTGAAGAGGGGTCTAGCCTCAGGTCTGCCTCATAGCCATGACCTTTTCACAGCCATGCTGTATCACCATCAAGCTGTTTGGCACTGAAGAAAGTTTCCTTCCTCACTGCACCCCAAGTCGGGGATTCCTGTTGGTGTCAGATTAGCACCAACAACCACCAGTTGACAGCTTCTATCTTAACATGAAGATATCAGGGAAAATTCACTCATCTGTGAGTAATGGGCTTTGTGGTTTTTCATTCTGATCCTAACCTTAGGTATCAAGGAGGGCTTCCTTTAAGAGCTAGCCCCTGGATCTTGAGAGGTAGGTAAGTTAGCTGGGGTGGAGAGCAAAGGAAAAGAAATGCCAGATAGACATATGTGCTCAGCACTACTTGCCGTAAATTATTGTATAGGAGGACATCCAGGGCCATTTCCTTCAGTGGAGGAAAGGAGTGGCAGGAACTGAGGCCTGCAGGGTAAGTGGTGTTCTGGTCACAGAAGCTTTGCACGCCACACAGGAGAGTGGCAATTGTTTTATACTATAAAGTAACATATATTATAGACAATGGGAAAAGAGTTAAGTGTATTAGGCAGAAGATGAATTTAACCACAGGATGACATGGTAATATTAGTGTTTTAAATACATGATCTGGCAGCCACATAAAGGATGGATTTAATGGCAGGTGAAACTGGAAGCAAGGAGACCATATCAGAAGCTGTTGCAAGAAGCCAAGTAAGAGATCATGAGGGACTCATTTGAGAACTCCTGTGGGAAGGAAGACCAGGAAATCGCGAGATATATTATTTTGACATTTATTGAACACTAATTGTGTGCAGAATGCTATGGGAGAAATTAACTATCTGTTCCAACTTTCTCTGTAATGCTTTAATCTGCTTTACAACCATCCCAAGTAAGCAGTTCCCCCGTCTCTGATTGGACACTACTAATGACAGGGAACACAGTCCCTCAGGCCACAGGCAATTCCCATTTTAATTATTAGAATCTACTTCTTATATATTGCTTCCTTACACAGTCAGAATTGGCCCACTTCTCACAACTTTTGGTTCTGGCTTTTGGAGCTGCAGTGGCAAAGCTTAACCCCTGTTCTGGATGGCATCATTTTGGGTATTTGGTGACAGGAATCGTGTTTCTCCAATATCCTCTATTTTACAGCTAAAAAAAAACCCTCTTAGTTCTTTGTAGGGGTCATCATCCGCCCCTAGCACACAGCACTTTCAAATTTTACCCATTGTTTAAGGTCCAACTTCAGTGTCACTAGAATGCCTTCAGGTGGTGTAGCTATGAGTGGACTCTAGCTTCCCCTGGGCTTCTTAAAGTGTAACTCTCAGGATCCCACCATCTATCTGAGCAGTCCAACCCGAACGAATCTGAACAAGGTTCCCGTTTCTTCCATCTTTTCTATTTCAGGAGACAGTGTCTTTACTGATACACATACTATGAGCAAGGTCAGAGGGTTAGTGGGACAGAACTGCAGAGCCCAGAGCTCCAAGTCTCATCCTGGGACCAGCAGCAGCATCAACACTCTGGAGGGCTTGTTCAAAATGCAAATTCTCAGGCCCCACCTGATCTGATTCAAAATCTCCAGGGCATGGGCCCAGGACTCCGTGTTTTCAAAAGTTTTCAAGGTGATTCTTACACAGGCCAAAGTTTGAGAAGCATTTTATAATAGGTGGTTTTTGATTATGCACCTAAGGAGCTTTAAAAAGCCTGGTCACTTAGCTTTCCACAAAATCCTGCTCCTTCTCTCACGTGGGAGCTAAATCATCCTTTCTGAGACCCTCCGCAGGATCCACATAGCACGAACGTCTTTAAATGCTGCGGGAGGGAGCCTCGATGAGGCTAATTAAGTTTTACAATCATGTGGTTGTGAGAAAGGGGGAAAAAGAGAGAAGAAAACAAAACAATATGCCTTTGGTCAATCCATTACAAAGAGGACTGAGCCGCTGACCTTTTCATCCTGCCTGTGCTGTGTGCGCAGCAACTCTGTAACCTTTTCCAGCTGGAATAGAAAGTTCAATTAAGTTTGTTGGCTGAGAAATCTGCCCATGTCCCGGAGAGCAGATTAGGCATTTAGGGGCAGCAATTATCCATCTGCTGCTTCTGCAAAACTGAAAAGAATGTCCACGTGCTGTACCTATCTCTGGGCATATGCAGAGGGATATATGTGTATCTGTATGCATGTGCACACGCAGGAGTGTCAGACAGGCAATGGCTGCAGCTGAGAAATTCACACGTTTCCAAATTTGGGTTCTTTATGGGGTGCTGGTGATGATTTTAAGTTAGATCAGAGCCTGAGAGTTGGGACCTGCTCAGTTCTTGACCACCTAATTTTTCCTTTTATCCTTTCTTTTTAGCTGGGTCTTCTGACCAGCACCTCCGTCCTCACCCGGATTTGAGGGCATAGCCTTTAAAGAAGCTGCTGTCAATCGCCAGGTGATTGAATCTCAAGTTTGCCTTGCTTGGGGAAGTGATGTATGTAGTGGTTAAGATCACCGGCTGTGGGGCTCGTGTCTGAATCTAGAGAAGCTGTGCGTACTGGAACAGGTCCCTTTAACTCTGTGAGCTTTAGTCTCCTCGTCTGTAAAATGAGGGTAATAGTATTAAGTTCATCAAGTGATTGTGAAAATTCAACACGACAGCATATTTAGTTGTCTGGCACGTAGTTTATATTTGATAAAAGGTAGCTGTGGTTTTAGTGATGTCACCAAGAGTAATTCTGATGTTAGTCTGGGGTTTGGGTGCCTGGGTCCTTGCGTTTCCCTCTGACACCTATGTCCTGGGTCTGGAAACTAGGCCACCATTTCTCTTTGCCTTGATAACATCCCTAGTGCATCAGTCACTCTAGGACTATACCCGTCTTGGTCTTCTGTCAGAATCTAGAGTCTTCTCTGAATCTCACATCTCTTCTAGCATGTACTAAAGGTTATTCGTTAAAGAGCAGGAAAGTAAGCTTTCAAAAATACAAATTACATCAAATCAGTCTCCTCACTCCCATCCCAAACTCCCCAGTGGCTTCACATCATGTTTAAATAAAATCCAGACTCCTCAACAGAGGCCTTTAGGGTCCAGTAGGATCAGCTCCAGCCTCACCTCATTTTTGCCTTCCTTGACTTCAGGCTGACAGTGCTCAGGGTATAACCACAGGCCTCTGAATTTCAGGCTCTAGAATATACTCAGATCCTTCTGGCCTCAGGGCTTTTGCACGGCTGTTTTGCCCACCCAGTGAGCTCTTTTTCTAGATCATAGCATCATTGGCCCTTTCTCACCATTCAGTGCCACCTCCTTCTCTCCTTGGACTATCCTTTCTAAATTAATCCCTGCAGTCACCCCACCTTCCAGTCAGTCTCTTTCTAGACCACGCTTCACTTTCTTCAGAGTGTGTTCACGTATCTATTACCTAGCTCCTTGACACTAGATTGTGGACTTGACGAGAGGGGGTACTTGGTGGTTTTGTTCAACACTGTCTCTCTGGCACCTGAACAGTCCTTGATGTATAAAAGGTGAGCAGTTAGCATTTGTTGAATTAATAAGTCAGTGGGTCTAAGCATGTTGCCTGAAGCCCTTCGATGGCCTTGCTTTAGGCCTTAGATCATTCCCTGCATCTGGATCCTCTTGCTTGGCCCCAAACCCCATTGGTAAAGACTTGTCAGCACTTCTTGCTCAGCCTCCCTGATCCCTCCCACCTCATTAGTTTATTTTCAGTTACTGGTCATTGTTGTTTTTGGATGCCATGTTTTATGTGCTAGCTTTTACTTCACCTCTCTTGCACGTATGTATCTGTATGCCAAGTACAAGATCAACTCCAATTGGCATATCTACAAAAAATTCTTAGTGAAGTCTAAAACGCTCACTGAAAGAGGCGAGATGTGCAGCTTCTACTCCTACAGCCTCATCTTCTGCCATGCTGCCTGAGACACTGAGTATAGAAATGGACAATGGCCAGACCAGGTATGACAGTAGACCTCTAGGAGGCCGAAGCAGCTCTGCAGCAATGGGCTTCAAATGGTCAGCACTTGATCAGCCACAGCTGGCTTCCTTAATTTTTGCCTGTAACTAAGAACAACCAGAGAAACCCAAGTATGGTCCCGAACAAATCACCTAGGATGCCCATCTCCAGCTTCCCATGCTAACGACCTCCACTCGCAGCACACCCGAAGGCTTCTGGTTTTTCCATGGTCAACCTTTTCCACTCCTCTCCTTTGATTCTCTGTCAGACACAGTGATGGTGACTGATTCCCTTGCTGGAGCAAGTTCCGAAGAAACAGCCTCTGCTTTTTCTCCCTTAGGTCATCTCCATTTAGGTGCATGTTCTTGTAATCTGTTTCTTCAAAACCAGCTGTCTCCAAATTTATGGCTTAAAATACACACTTTCTCTTGTCATAATTTTGGAGTTAAGGATTTAGGAAGGGCTCAGCAAGGCAGCTCCTCTCTGGTCCACATGGCATCATCTGGGGAGCTGGGTCTGGAGGCTTTACTTCCTTCGTGGTTTCTTCTTGGTCGTGAGTGGGGCACCTGGGGCACCTAAGTATGCTTTGGCTTCCATTGCACTCCATGGCGTCTTGTCCTACAGGGCTCCGACACGTGATGTTCTCAGTGTAGCTGTGCTTCCTCATGTGAAAGCTGGCTTCTGAGAGGTAAGAAAATGAGTTACACTCAACACAGCCCTTTGTCATCACTATCATATGTAATTGGTCAGATTGATCCCAGGGTCACTCACATTGCCCGGGGGGGTGGTGGGGGGTTGCCATGAAGAACATCCTGTTATAGAACGGGGGAGCGGCAATAGCAGTATAGAAGAGCATGTGGGATAGCAGGTATTGTGTGGCCATCTTTGAAAGCACACTCAGTGTTCCCCCTGCCTTTTTGTCCTGTAGCCATACGTGCTGTTTCTTGTGCACACAGGTTCAGGACCCTTGCAGACACCCTCACCTCTGCCTGGAATGCCTTCCCTCCTGATCCTTGTCTAGTTAAATTTGACTTCTGCTGTACATTTTAGCTATAATGTCACTTCCTCTCATGTCCTTATGGGAAATATTTCTTGATACACCCCCTCCCCCAAAAACCCACACGTGGAAACTAAATCAGATCTCTCCCATTGTCTTTCTTCATGGTGTTAGTCAAAGTTTGGAATTATGTTCTTACACTGTCCTTGAATTTCTGTCCTGCCCCACTTCCCCCTGCCGTGGGCGTAGGTGCAGGTCCGGGTCTGGGGGCGGTGGTCACTGTTGTATCTGCTGTGCTAGTACAGTTCCTGACAGATAGCAGGTGATTAACACATTTTTGCTAAATAAATCAGTGCATTAATTTAAACTTTTCTCCTCTAGCACACACCTTTAACAAGACCCTAGCATTTGAACTTGCTATTAGGGTCTTGAGCTCATTCAAGAAATCAATTTATGTGGAATTTATTCTTGCTTATGACATTAAAATGCAAGGATCTTTTACCATTGTTGTTCTCATTCAGTCCCTCGTGGGTGCTCCTGCCGATGCCTGCTAAAGGCCCTGGCTCAGCCAACCTTAGTGAAAATCGGCCTTGCTGTCGGGCACACCAGAGTTTGAATTTCTGCCCTTACAACTCATGGTGTGAATTTCGGGATTTGTTTAACAGTGTTCGTCCTCCTAATTTCTTTATCTGTAAAGTAGGTCTGATAATCTGTGCCTTCTGGTATCTTCTGAAAAATCGCGCTAAGTTGTAGTCACAAAATAAGCAGCCAGTGTTCAACTCATTGATGACACCAATAGCTCAGAGTTCACACAGACGATTAGGAGGTGGAGCGCTGGCACAGCGGTCTCTTGGTGCCACCTCTGCCACTGGGTGACAGAGTTTTTGCCTAATCCCTGGCATTCCAGTTTTAGTCTAACTCCATGTACTTTTTAAGGTAACTAGAAACAAATTCATTATTAGACATTTTAGAAATTCAAATTGACTTTTGTTAAAATTAGCACTATTGATTCATATTGACTCTGTAAGAAGAAAAATAGGAAATTTGTCCTCAGAGGTTAAAAAACATTTTTGAAGACAGCTTCTGTATCTGAGGTGAGTAAAATATATTTGGGGGAATAACTGCTATTTGAGAAAACTAAGCTGTTTATGCCAGAGACATAAATCTTTAAAAAAAAAAAAATTCTAGCACCAGGGATTTAAGCAGCATCTGACTCCAAAGAGAGGAGTTTTACATACACGTCAGAAATTTGACTTACATGATATGCGAGTGCATCTCCATTTTAAAGATGAGGAGACTGTGGGTCAGAGAAAAACACAGCACAGCCAGTAGGTACTGCAGCAAGAATTCGGACCCAGTTTTGTGGTGGTTGTGGCAGGTACTCTTTCTGCTTCCATCCTTTCGCTTCTTGTTCCAGCTGGGAAGAGATAGGCACAGCAATAGAGAACCATCACAGCAGGGAGGTTAATTTCAAGCTTCCTCAGACATCACTGTCAGATGCCGAAGCCCCAACATGGATTAGCGGCCTGTCCACTTCCCCCTCTGAGAGGAGCCGCCCGTCATGCTGGTGCGTGGCCGGGGTGGCAACCCTGAGCCTCTGCCAGTCCTGCCATCAGACAGGACGTGTCTGGGAAGAAGAATTTGCAGCCGACTGCTCTGCCATTCAGGTCCTCATCTATGTCAATTGAGTAATTTATGGATGCACTTTTTCCTGCGCTGCAAAGGAGATGCACAGGACCTTTGGAAATAATTCAATCTCTTTCAAGGGAACACATTTGGGGAAATTATTGTTAATGCATCCGAGTAAGAGGTGCTCAACCCCGACAAATATTTCATGCAATTATAGCAAAGATGAGACAGTGACAACCAGTGACCATCAATCATTTCCCAGATCAATAATAACCATGGAACATGCAATCAAACCTAATCAACACCCGGTGATTAAGGAACAGGGCCTCTCTTCTTTGCTGTCAGGGTCATTGTCCCTTGAAAGAATTGGCTCAGTGTCCTCAAGACAACACATAATACAAATACAAACATAAAAATATGGGCTTTAGGATTTAGCGGATCTGGATCAGATCCTGTAAATACTTGCTTGTCAGTCTTGGACAAAATAATATGATAATGATTAGCACTCCCTGCCTGCTTTTTGGGGGTGCCATTCAGTGTGCTAAGCATTTCATCTGTATTATCTCATTTAACCTTATAATATATGTATAACATTTGTGCTATATACTCTCCCTACTGTGAGGAAACTGAGTCTAGAGAGAGGGTTTGGCTTGCTCAGAGCTTAAAGTCACATTCACAGCAAGGGACAACTGTGCCTCAAATCCAGTCCTGTCTAAAGCTTTGCTAATTTTCAAAGTGGCTCCACATTAAAATCACCGGAGGAGCTTTTAAAAATAATAACAGAGCCCCATTTACCCCATAACACCTGAATCATCATCATTGAAGGTGAAGAATAAGCATGTACTAAGTAAACATTTTAATACATTAGAGCAGACACACAGAAAAGTGAACAAACGGAGTGTGACTCGGTGTGTTTTCATGAAGTAAACATAATGTTCATGCGGAACAAAGCCAGTCCCCCAGAGCTCCATGGTGTCCTTTTCCAGTCACTACCACCTCGTTCTGCCCAAGCATATTGCCATTTTTACTTTAAAAAGCAGAGAGTCACTATTTTTGAACTTTGTAAATGGATTTGTGTAGTTGACATACTTCTGTGTCTATCTTCATGCTACATTTGTGAGACTCATTGGTGTTGTGCAACATAGTAACTTTGTCCTTCTTGTGGATGCATAGTATCCCATTGTGTGAATGTACCACAGTGCATTTAGCCAACTGCTGTTGATGTGCATCTTTGCCATTCTTGGATATTACAAACGATGCTACAACTAACATTCTTGCATAAATCTTGTGGTTAGCAAAAGTATATGCCTTTGTATTGAGTATCTCCCTAGGAGTGGAACTTCTGGGTCATAGGATATGCTATGCTAGTCAATCCAGGCCTGCATTTTTTGAAAACCGCTCAGGTGATTCTGACATACAGTGAGGGTTTGAGAAACTGAGCATAACCCTATATCACCTCCCTTATTTAGAACTTAATTGCTGCTTTCTGGGACAATGTAATAAAGCCATCATAAAGTTCTAGATAGAATATTTTATCATCTTACTAAAGATAGTCTCTCTTCCTCCCTCTAATCCTCCATCCCATTCCCCTGAACCAGGGCATTCTGACTTTTTAATGTCTAAGCCTCAAAGGCTGTCTGGTCCTGGAAGAAGAAAGAACCTGAATGCTTGTGTCTCTTATTCTTGGAAACAGGAAGATTTTGTCATTGGAAAGGAGAGAATAGTAGTATAATTTTTAGCACCAAATATCTTAGTCACCAAAGACCCACGAAAGGAACTAACAGCGTTCAGAGAGATAATAAGCACACAACACACATAGTGCGCAGCCTGGCAGTCCTGTTGTGACGACTGTGATTCTTGTTATCATCAGTGGTCCCAACGGCGACGAAGTGGAAATGTGCCGGGGCTGTGGATTCTTGTTGAGGCAGATCTGTTCAGTCACTTCGCATGTTCACAGTGTGTGTGTGCCATGGGCCAGACTCCATATATGGCGTGGGGAATTCAGGGAGCACCAAATCCCTGTCTAGTGGGAGAGGAACACTTCACCTCTGAGCTTGTTCTGCCCACGTATGTTCTATGTGGTGCGCGGTGGGGGGAGGCACTTAATGAGGTGGGTGTTTCAGAGGAAGCCCATCCCCACTATACCAGGAATGCTGGAAATCAGACACCTACCGAGGATGCACCAAGAGCTTTATTTCACAGATGAAAAAATCTGTACAGAGATCTCCTTGTCAGAAACTGTGTACTGCAGTTAGGGTGATTTTAGTTTTGAATAAGAGAGTTACTCAATTGGGCTCAAGGAGAAAAGGTTGGAAAACATTTTGATGGAAAGGTTTTACATGTACATGAACCTCGGCAAAAGTGAACCATTGGGCAGGGGAAGGGCGGCTCTAGTGATGATGGACAGTCCGTTTGCTTTCAGCTCTATCTACCTGTTTTCTCTCTCTCCCTCTCTCACTCTCTCTTCTTCCTCTCCATCTCACAGGTCCTCTTTATCTCTCTGTGTCTCCACTCTTTCCTCCTTTCTCCCCTCCAGACTCCTCTGCTTACTCACAGTTTCTGTTCCCAGAACGTCAGCTTATGCAGGCCTTTGGATGCCTTGATCCTGAAATCTCTCAACTCAGCCTCAGGGTCTCTGGGCTTCTGTGACCCTGTGTATGTATAACTTTTTTTCTCTGTCTCTTTATTCAAGCTCCTAAGAGCAACTGATTGGCTGAAATAATCTTTTGTGCTAGCCACTTGAAATTTGATCTTCAGGTTGATCTTCAGTGTATAGAATGGTACCCTGTGAGTCGATCAACTGTAGTTGGGAAAATAGGGCTACCTGATCTAATGCTCAAACTATTCAGCTAAATATGGGCAGTTCTCTTAAGAGAACGTGTTGAGTGCAGCAGTCAAACATGGTAAGAAACCTCTTAAATTTCAGAGCCCTAACATCTGAAATTTGCTTGGTGGTTGACCAGAGGCTTCTGGATGCAGAAATTCTGTCTTAGGCCTCTTTGAATACTCAGAAACTGATTCATAAGGCTCAGTAGTGATTTTGGAATATATGAACTCACTTCACTGTACTCTATAATAAATCTGGTTTCCCCTCATGCCCCAAGACTTAGAGTTTTGCTCCTTCACTTGCTCATTCATTCAACAAATATTTACAAAGCATCTACTTTGTGCCAGATACTGCTTTGTACAGTTGAGATTTGAGAATGAATAAAATGGGCAAAAGCCCTGCCTTTGTGGAGCATAGTAATAGGTATTAGGAAAAAGAACAAAGTAAAGTGATAGGATGGTAATGAGGGAATATTTTAGATAAGGGAAGTCTGGTTTGAAAAAGTAACACTGAGTATTTAATTGAATAAATGTGGGACTAAACTTTCCACAAATCTAGGGAGATATTTTTCTAGAGGAAAGATTTCTTTCCATTCAGCAGGGACAAGCAACAAGTGGAAAGCCCTAGGGTGGCCACTGGCTCTGTAAGTGTGTAGGACAGCAAGATGGCAGGCTAGCCAGCCTCCAAGATGGTCCCGGTGATCTCTGCCTCAGGGTATTTCTTCTCTTGTGTATTCTCCCACATCGATGCTAACTAGGCTTCTAACTAGACTTCTAACTAGGTCATAAATGACATTGGCAGCTCTGTCTTGGCCTCTTGAATCACCCACTCTGGGGGTAGTGATCTGCTCTGCCATGGGGACACCCAAGGGCACTGCAGAATGGCTCCTGTGGAGAAGAACTAAGGCCTCCTGCCAACTTGCCAGCTGTGTTAGGGAGCCACCTGGCCCCAGTCTGGCCTTCAGATGCCATCAGCCTCAGTAGATATCTAGATTGTAATCTCATGACCCCCTACCCTGGAACAGTGCAGCTAATCTGCTCCCAAACTTCTGACCCACAGAAATGGTGAGATATTATGTCTTTACTCTTACTTTAAGCCTCTAAATTTTGGGATACTTTGTTACGCAGCAACAGATGATTACTACAGAGGGCCAGTGAGTCTAGAATAAACTGAGCTGCAGGGGAATGCTGTAGATTAGGTCAGAGAGGAAGCACAAGCTGGTATCATATAGGACTTTATAGTTTATGATAAGGGATTTGAATTTCTTCTGAATTTGATAGAAAAACCATCAGAGAGTTTTAATCATAAGAGTAGGGGGGACAGTTTTGAAGGTGGGTGAATGCAATATTTAAAGGTCAGTAAGAGGAAGAAGAGCCAGCCATGAAGACTGAGCAGGAATGGCCAGGGAAGTAGGAAGAAAACCAGGGCAGTCCTTGCCATCATAGGCAGAAAGTGCTTAAAGAAGTAGGAGGGAGCAACTGGACCAAATCCTACTGAGTGTTTTAGTGAGGTGAGCTTTGACCACTGAATTTGGCCTGATGGAGGTCGTTGCTAACCTTGGGGATGAAAAACACAGCTTTGCAGATGTGCTTATAAATTTATCAGCCTCCAAGTATATTTTGCTGGTATTCCCTTTTGTTGTGCTGTGATAAAATCAACACGGCCAGTACCATTTGTTGCCCATCTGTCAAGTGCACATAGTGGTCTTCATTTTGGTGATTCTCCTGCACATTAACATTTCAACAGTGCCTGAATGTTCACCTCTGGAGACCAATAGTTAGAATCCAGCCTGCACTGGAAGTTGAGGGTGTGAAGTATATACATTGGAAGTGAGAAGAGCTGGTGATGAGGGGGCCACGTGGGGCTGGGGAGAGAGAATCAACCCTTACTTGACACTGGCTACCAGGAGTCCTGCAGGTATTTGATGTCCACTTTGCACTTTGTCAATCTGCCAGTAAGCAGAACAAAGGGTAATGAGGGTGAGAAGAAGGGGACATTAACTGAAATTCAGGGGTGAAGGAGGATTTGAGTCATACGTCATCAGTAAGGATGAAGAAAAGTTTTTGCTGAGTTTTAGGGATCTGTACAAATCCAGGAAAGGGAATGGGGATGGTGTTGTCAGAGGATTTGTATGGCAGAGTGAAGAATCACAGATTCATGAGACTTTCATCCTTCTGGACTAGAAAACTTAAAAAAAAGAAAAGAAAAAAGATCAGGCCTATTGTAAACTCTTTGCCTCAGTTTCCACACCTGGAAGCAAGTATGGTGCGAACAGCTGGTGTTTGATCACGGGCTTCCGTGAAAGAAGCTGCAAAAGCTCTGCTTCCTGTGTCCGCAAATAGCCATCCCCTCCCAGAGAGAGCAGCTATTTGTGCAGGTGGACAAAGCAAACCTGGGGAGGAGGTGGAGGACACCTCCCCCTGCTTTGGGACTCTAGAGCTTGTGATTGCATCAACACTTTGAAATAAGGTCACATAGGGAAGGTGCCTGTCCAGTGGCACTTCCCCTTCTTGGTCCTGTTTGCCTCCTTTTCTAGGTATCAGTGTACGCAGTTTTTTTTCCCCGCTGGGCGAGTGGTACCTTGAGGAGGGGACTGCTTTTTATTCACCTTTTATCCCCATTGCTTAGTGCTGTGTCTGCTATATAATAAGTGCACAGAGTCATGCTGAATTTAAATTTGAACTTAATGATTCTCTCTGTGTCTTCACAGTTTTTGCACTGTTCCCTAAAACCCCCTGCCCTTCTTTAATTTCTGACTTCCCAGCCAGTTCTCAGGCATTGTGCTCACTGCTCATTCATTCATGCACGCATGTATGCATTCACCTAATAGATATGTATTAGTTGTTGCCAGGCATCACACCCAAGTGAGCAAGACAGAGGTCCCTGTCCTGGCAGAGCTTATAGTTTAATGTCATCGTTTCCCCATCAGGTTCACTTTGGGAACTTTAAAAAAATCTAACTACCAGGATCACGTTTCCATCCTGTCGATTAATACGTATTCAACATAGGGTCTGGTGGTTGGCATTTTTCAAGAAATCCTATGTGATCCTGTGAGTGGGACATGGTGTGTATATTATTCATTATTTCACAGCTTAGTTTGCGATCATGGGAAAAGCTTGTAACCTATCTAACCCCCAGTCTCTCCACCTCCAAAGTGGACTGAATGTCTCTGAATGTCTGAATGTCACCTGCCTACCTCTAGGACCAGTGTGGGGAGAACATGAGATAATCAATGGTGGTATGCTTAGTATATTTTACATTTCTGTGCACAAACCATAAATGGTTGTTATTTGGCATTAGCCAATGTTTGGGACTTGCATGTAGCTGGCTCTTACTTACTAATTTACAAATATATTATTGGGGCACCTACCATGTACAAGTTAGGGTCTTTTATCTTTCTTGGACTCTTGACGGGGATTCACTAAATTGGCTGTAAAATTAATGGCTGATGGCATTTTAATGTACTGCCTCTCCAAGTATGTTGCATTTAATATCATGAAGAAAACCATACAATAATTGATAATAATAATCACAATTATTTTCCTGAAATCTCATAACATACCAAGTGCTGTGACAAAGCACTTTACTTAGAGCTGAAAAGGAACTGTCTCCTAGAGGCCACAAAGCAATGTATATTTGATCATTTTAGAAACTTTAATAGAGTTTCAAAGGGCAATGTAACTAAGCACAAGACCCATTTAATAGCAATATAAGCCTCATTGATTCCTGTTGTTTCACAGACGATTCAGGGCACCCTCTTCTTAACTCCAGACTTAAGCTCAATCCTCCCATTTCACAGACTAAGAGTCCAATGTTCAGAGAGAGAGACATCATAGGGCTTACAGTGGATCATCGCTTCTGCTGAGTACTCTGGCTTTTTTACAAAATTGCTTCTTCAGCGTAGCCGTTGTCAGATTCTCCCATTCAGTCAATTAACCTGGTGCCTCGGCCTTCAGCTCAGTTAGCCACCACTGGCTGGGCAGACCCTCTCCTTCATAGCCCTGACCTGCCAGGATCTCCAGCCCTTGCTGCCTTTCTGGAGGCTCCCTCAAGCCCTACGTCTTTGACAGGTCCTCTCCCCTGCTCCCGTGCATATCATAGACAGAGAAATATCCCATCAGGCATAAGCTCCCTGCGTTCCCTCTCATGATCTCTTCCTCACTTCATTAGCCACTTAGTACTCTTTGTCTGGAAGATGGGTTTCTGGCACGGCAATTTAAGCAGTCAATTTAATTGGAAGATTAGAAAAGACCTGGTGTCCGGGCCATTGTTGGAGAACAGACTGAAGCAGTAGTCCATTTTAAAACATATTTTCTGCTCTCGATTTTTGTATATTTTCTACAGTTCCCAAACTCTAGAAATTCCAAATTATCTTTGCACCACTGGTTTCTTTATCTGTTCACATCTCTGCCCAGATATCACTTCCATAGAGAGACCTTCCTATCTGTCCAGTCTACTATGGCTCTCCTTTGCTTCCTGCGACTCTGTCATGGGATGATACCTTGTTAGCTGGCCTCAAATCTCACTCTAATGGGGCTGTGGCAGACAGGCTGGATGGCAGCCCCCAAGACCCCACCCACTAGTCTTCACATTTCTGTGTAATTCTCTCCACTTAAGTGTGGGCAGGGCCTGTGGCATGTTTCTAACCAATGGAATGTGGCAATGGTGAGGAATGTGATTATGTGATTACATTACATTGTATAGACCCCACCTTGCCAGCAGACTTGCCCTCTCTCTGCATTTGACACTGAAGAAACAAGCTGCCATGAAGGAAGTATGTATCTTGTTGAGGTCCATTTGGCAAGGAAGGGACTGCGGGCAGCTTCTAGGAGCTGAGCAAGACACTGAAGTTCTTGCACTTATAGCCACTGATGAATAGATTTGCCTAACAACCTAGGTGAGCTCAGAAGTCCATGGATTGCCCCTTGAGCCTCCAGATGAGAACTGAGCCTTGGCTGACAACTTACTTACACTCTTTCAGAGAATGCAGCTAAACCTTGCCCAGACACCAGAACCACAGAAACCGTGAGGTACTGTATGTTCCTTTAAATTCAGGTTTATGGCAATCTGTTGCAAAGCATAGAAAAATAACATGGTGTATTTCCCTACTCCTTTACCTTGGGTTTGGCTATGTGATTTGCTTTGGCCCATGGAACATGGCAGATGGGTCAGTGTGCTGATTCTGTGCGTGAGTGTTAAGAGGTCTCATGTGTTTCTGCTTGTTGTCTTGAATTCCTGTCATTGTCATCAGAAGCGTATGTGTAGGCTAGCCCACTGGTTTCAGAAAGAGAATGAGAGCCCTGGGGAATAGATAGTCCCCAGTGAAGTTCAGTCTAGACTGGCCATTCCTGAACTGACCCACAGATATTCAAGGAACAATGGCTCTCTTGTAAGCCACTGAGTGGGGGTCATCATGATTCACTGGGGAACTGGGCAGAACTGAGACTGGAGCCCAGATTTTCTGATTCTTAGTGCGGTGGATTTTCACTTAAAAGCAACATAAAGTAAATACATATTTATATTTGCGTAATACTTTGAGATCAGGGGTTTATACATAGGAATCATGGGGGAGTTCTTTAAAATACTTGAAATTATATACTAAATTTTATATTTTGTATATTTTGTGGGAGAGACAGTCTATAATGGCCCCTTATATTTTAAAAGAGATTCATAACACGTCACCTATTTAAGAACCATGGATACCAATAGAAATCATTTTTTCCCTTGTTAAGACCAGGGGATGGTTTTGTTCCCTTAAGAAATACAATTTCCAATCTCAATACATTTCTCTTAATTGTCTTAAAATTTCATGGATTGATTCTTGTTGGCTTTCAGACAAGGCACTATTTCTTTATACCCATGCATTTTCTTTATCAGTTAAAAATATCAATATTTCCCTAAGGAGAATGCTAATAAAGATGTTTGTAAAAATCCCAACACCAAGACATAAGAATGCTAATCCCCTTAAGGTATTTCAGTTCTGTGTCTCCAAAAGATATTAGAGCACTTTTGTCTGTGTGAGTATGACATATTGATGGGAAGCATAGTGTTTTCAATGGCCAGGAATAACGTATCAGGGAACCAAAGGAGCATGGGGTTCAAATCCCTATTTTGTTCCCATTTTCCAGCGGCAGAGCCTTGCAAAAGTCACTGCACTTCGGTTTTCTTAGCCTCCAGGTTGAGACAGTCATATCTATGTTCACAGAGTTGGTATGAGAATGAAATGAGCTAACATTTAAGGTGTGCTTGGCACACAGTAAGTTCTCAATAATGTTGAAAATAATATTACATATAATATTACACTTCCTGTAGTTTCTGCTCAACTTGCAGCTCTTCAAAGTGGGGAGAGAAGCTTCTTTGTCTCAAAGTGATGGGTGGTTTGTTGATTGTTAGCCATGCTCCTCCCTTCCAGAGACAGGGGCTGTGTAAATACCAGTAGTTTGCCCATTGGGCACCATGACTCTGGCATATAATTAGCTATTGTGGTAAATACATCAGGAAAGAAGGATCCAGGATATTTTAACAATAATAGTAGCAATTAGTATTTTTCTTTGTTTTGTTAAGGACAGAGTTTATGAGGCACTCGGAGTATTTCCAAATAATAGAGAGATTTAAAGGTGATCTCTACACTTTTCTCCACTACCATTGGCACTGCCCCACCCTCAGTTGTCAATCCATCTCCTGTCAAGATTATTCCAACAGTTCCTAACTGGTCTCTCTCCCTCTAGTCTTGCTCCCTTTTAATTTACTCAGTATGCTGAAGCCAGAATGACTTTTCTAAAATACAAATCAGATTATGTTACTTACTTTCAAGGCTCTTTGGTGGATTTTCAATGACTTTAAGATAAAGGCCAGACTTTGTCCTGTTGTGTCCAAAGCTTTTCTGGGTTGGCTCTTGCCTCATCTCTCACCATACTTCTCCTGATTCCAGGTACCTACCAGATTAAATTCCATTGCATTTTTCCAACCGTTCACAACTGTCTCATGTTGGTGGTTGAGGGAGTTGTGTCTCTCTGTTCCATGCCTGGCTCCAGATTCAGATGAAACTGGCAGAGGCTATCAAGATAGTACCATTTAATGATGATGCTGGAAGGCAGCTATGAACATGGCTTTAGGTCTGTTAGCCTAGAAGACATCTGTCCCTCATCCCTGACTTACACAGTCCCACCTACCCCTACCTCCCGTAGAGCTGAACAACTACATGACTTCAACAATGAGGAATTGACCCTGTGAAAATTAGGGCATGGAGGATCAGAGCAGGAAAGTCTTTGGTGCTCTAAACATGTCTGAGGACACAAAAAGCAGGAGTCACCAAAGAAAATAAATCACAGGTTGGACTTTATGGAAACTACTGCTCTTCAAAAATTGCCATCAAAAAAATGAAAAGACAAGACATAGAAAGTGGATAAAGAAATGTCTGATTTTAAGAACTTGTATCTAGAATATGGAAAGAACTCTTGTGAGTCATTAATGAGAAAATAAACTAATTAAAAATAGACAAAAAATTCAACACACATTTCACCAAAGAAGAGCTATGGTAACAACAACAACAAACACTAAAAAGAAGCTCAACGTCATGAATCATTAAAGAAACACAAATTAAAACCACAGTTAGTTGTCACTCTATAGCTATTAAAGTGGGGACAAAAAGCTAATATCGGAAGGATTAGAGAGGGTAAACTGAGTCTCACTTGTTTGTGAGAATGCAAAATGGTACAGCCACTTTGGAAAACATTTTGACAGTTTCTTATAAAGTTAAACATGCACTTGTCATATGCATTTGTTTTTGCTAGGGCTGCCATAACAAACCACAGACTGGGTGGCTTAAACAATAGAAATTTATTTTCTCACAGTTCTGGAAACTGGAAGTCCAAGATCAAGGTGTTGGCAGGTTTGGCTTCTCCTGAGGCCTCTCTTTTGGACTTGCACATTTAGTCACCTTCACTATGTGTCCTCACGTGGTCTTTTTTCTCTGTGTGCTCATCCGTGATATCTCTTTGTGTGTCCAGATTTCCTTTTCTTATAAGGACACCAATCCAATTAGATTAGCATGAGCTTTAACAGTCACATTTTAATTAAGCTCCTCTTTAAAGGCCTTATCTCCAAAAACAGTTGCATTGTAAGGTACTGGGGGTTAAGGCTTCAACATATGAATTATGGGGAGAAACAGTTCAGTTCAGAACAACATTCAACTCTGCCATTTCTACTTCTAGGTATTTATCCAAGAGAAATAAAAACATATGTCCACCAAAGACATGTATGAGGATGATTATAGTAGCTTTATTCATAATCACCAAAAACTGGAAGAAAGTCCAGTGTTCATCACAGTGATCGATAAGCAAATTGTAATATTTCCATACAGTGGAGTGTTACTCAGCCACGAAAAATAGAAAACTAATACAAGCCACAACCTGAATGAATCTCAAAAGCATGATACCAGAAAGTCAGAAGCAAAAAGCTGCATACCGTATGGTTCCATTTATATGACATTCTGGAGAAGGCAACACTGTGGGAACAGAATCAGGTCAAGTGGTTGCCTGGCACTAGGGGCAGGGGAAGGAATAGACTATAGAGAGGGGTGAGAGAACTTCTAAGGATGGTGGAAATATCTGTATCTTGATGCTGGTGGTGTTTATATGACTTTATATGTTTGCCAGAACTCATAAGAATTTACACCTAAAATGAATCTTATTAAATGTAAATTTTATTTAAATTATATACTTTAAATGAAAGAGAAACATATCAAGGCTCAAAGAAGCTCATGAACTTGCTCAAAACCTGTCAGGGAGTTACTTATGCAGGATCAACTCACACCCAGCATCCTGTCCTAAGTAAAATCATTGTTTATTGAGCTACTAAGGAGAAAAATAATTGCCCCCCCCCCCATATAAATAAAGCAAACTCATTGGTCACTCTCTCTTAGAAGGAATGACAGTGATAAGAAATCACTGATGAAGTCACTTCACAGCTGTGTGATCTCAAGTAAAGCAGGGCCTTTACAAGGAGGACATGTCGATCTAAGGACTTCTGTGACCTTGGATTCTCTTCTTGGGAGAGTCACACACATCCCATTGCTAAACTGTCTCACTTCTCCAATGGAGTCACTGGATATTTCTTGGCCTTGGCTTTCCTATTCTTAGGAAGTATAAGTGCCTTGGGTTTCTCAGATACAGATCCAGTGTTTGTTAGAAAAGAAATAATGACAGCCAACATTTTTTAATTGCTAAGATGTGCTAACAACTTACATGTGTGATGAGTGCTCATTTCATTTCCTCAGCAACCTCTGTTTTGTTGCTCAAATATCTGACTCTAGAGATAAGCTAGGGAGGCAGGCACACGGTAGACACGGTTGGTGTCCTGCCCATTTCCCCTCTCCCTGACCACTTCATTGCTCCTGGCCTGACTTTCAACTGAGATCTTTCTCTCTTGAAATCAACTTTTCCCATACACGCAACAGGATGGAACAACCCAGCCACATGATGCTTAACAGGAGTTTGGATACATAGCTCATATCCAGCTGTTTTGCTCCGTGGGTGGGATAACTTGGCAATCTGTGCTAGCTTCCTGAATTTCCACTGGGAACTTACTCCTGAGGATCCCGCCTTTTGTTGGTTGCCCTCCTTTCCCCCATCTCACCTCCCCATTCTCCTACTGGGTTTACATCCCCATAAAAACGAAATACTTGTACTCCAATCCTTACTCCTTGGTCTGCATTTAGAGTAACCCCAACTAAGAATCATAATGACACCTTGAGTCACTGCTGCAGTAAGCATGAGAACTTGTTCTTAAATGAGACTCAGAGCCCTCATGTATGTTAAAATAAATCTTTAAAAAAGTAAGGATATCCTAGAGTGTCAGAAGGAAGAGAGTTCATGGAGGGTTATAATGCTGAAGAAAGGCTTTCTGGAAGCGGTGAGAATTGAGTTCAGCATTTAACTGTGAGTGAGAGTTTCGGTGTCAGTGAGGAGTTACAGACACGTGAAGGGATTGTCGTGGCTGAGGAGGGAACACAGCAATGGCACTAGGGCCCAAGGTGGACAGATGGAATCTGCTTGGATGTTTAGTTTCCTCCCACCATGCCACCCCTTCAAAAGCTCGTCCTCTTACTTCCTCGAGGAAGAAAGAAAGCAAATGACTTCTGTGGCCCGCCCATGGGCTAACATCAGACAGATGGTCCCAGATCCTTGAATGTCTCTGAACTCCTGGCCCACAAGCCACAGCTGGGTGAGCAGCAGTATCTGGGAAGGGTAGTGGCCCAGACTCTACTTCTTAACCCCAATTCCAAAGAGATAAGCTGGAGTGATGACACATCAAATGTGAATACCTACCTCCTGGGACTGTCATAAGGAATAAATAACGACACTGTATAAACTTCATCACAGTGCCTGGCATATAACAAATGACCAATTAATGTGACCCCTATGAACAAAATGTCTTAGCACTAGAAAAATGATCTTGTCTTCAGTCTCTAAATAATGCTAGGCTCAGTCCTTGGAGGAGTGACTTGCCTCCAACATCTCCATAATGTGGAAACCGTGTTCTCCACTCCCAGTGAAGACTGTAATGAGCTCATGCATGTGGAGTACCAAACTGATGCTCAGTACCATTCAGTCTCAGCCTGTAGAGATAGGAGGGGTGCCAATCTTGGAGAGAAATGGGCCACAGCTTTCTCTGAATGATCTCCCCCACTTCTTCCACCTAAGGTGTACATCCAGGGTGGAGTAGGGTTTGCCCTGAAGCCGTGAGCTTGTACTTCAGAGTTTCTCACTTGCACAGCCCTCCCAAGGTCCAGAAATTTTATTCATACTTTGGCTTATTTTCATCAAATAAGGCTTCTTCCTCCAATTGAACAAGTTTCAGTGACCACTACTGGCCAGGGCCAAGGTTCTTGGGAATATTCTCTGGAATCACAGTGGGAATCCAGGTAAAGCTAAAGGAGTAAGTCCAACCGGTACTGTCCTCATCAGTCCACTGTGGGTTCTCTCAGCTTCTCTTCCATCGTTCATCCTTTCTCTACTCCCTCCCTCCTTCCCATAACAGAGTCCTAAACTATCCAAACATAGCATCAAGTTTCACCTCCTCATCTCTGAAAGGGAAGGAGGAATTTGCTCAGTGGCTGAGATAGGCTAGAACTTAGGTTTCCCGTCTTCCAGTTTATACCGTCTTTTCTTAGACTATACCCTCCCTCCCTCCCTCCCTCCCTCCTTCCATTTCTTCCTTCCTTTTTTCCATTTACTTCCTAGAAATAAAGGAGCTTTATCTTTTCTCTAAAACAAAGTCACTTCATGAAAGTGGCCAACAAGGGACAAAGAGCTGTCTCATTTTTTGGCATTGTGCTCTGGGATTCAATTGTTTTCACTGGCCTTTTGTACTCTTAGTTTATGAAAAATCAATAGTTTAATATAGAAAAAAAGTCCCCTGGATATCTATTTAGAGTTGTATTACTTTCATTGCAGGGCTCTGGCTCTGCCTGCCTGCCTGCCAAGAATTTCTAAGTCAGATTGTTTTGTGCAGTGCCGGCCCAGCTGTCTGGAGCCGACCCACCAGACACAGGATGATAACAACAATAATAGCAGTGGCAGAACTCAGGCACGTGTCCAGGCTGAACGCTTCTCAGAGACATTTCATGAATGATGGCACTCATGTCCATGGTCAATGCTCAATAAATGTTTAACTAAATTACTTCAGATTAATAATTACATTACCCAAATAGGCTAGACAGCATTATCCTTATAATAGTAAGAGAAGCAGCTACATAGTATGTATCCACTGTGTTTCTCTTTTTCAGCATACACAGTTAACAAAACAATTATTATGCTCATTTTATAGATGAAGAAACTAAAACTTAGGGAGCTCGTGTGATTTTCTAAAGCCACTGAGGGAAAACACAACTGGGTGATAGCACCCCTTCATCCTAATAAAGCTCATATTTTATATGCTTAACTTTAGGGCCTCTTGGCATATGGGGAAATACAATCCAAGGAGAATTAAAGATGAACTCCTAAACATCCGTGTCTTGGAGTTAACCTTTTTCCTTGTTCTTTCTCCAACTCCAGGCAGCAGATGATTGGACTAAGCAAGGTGGACCCTGGAATGGAAGGCAACACGTCCCATATTCCACAGTAACCTGTGATTCATGCTGACTCAAGATGAGGTAGGCCAGTTGCATTCTTGCCTTAGGATTTTATCATGAGAAACTCAGAGAGTGAAGCAGTTGATGGGGACTCGGGTGCGGGAAAGTCTTATGGACATGGTGGCAGGGGCAGCCCTCATGGGTCGTGCTCAAGAGGAGACAGCAGAGGAAGCCTGGGTGCTGGGAGAGGACAGAGAGGGAGCGAAAAGGAGAGTTAGGTTGCCCTGCCTGTGTGGAGGAGAAAGAAAGAGAGGGAGAGCCAGCACCCCCTCAGCGGCCCACTTCTTGCTCCTTCTGAAACCTGGTGGGGTGTAGTCTCCCAGTATCTGAAGAAGATACACTCTTTCAAAGTAAACTCCTCCTCTTACTTCCTGATGAGAAAGCCAAATCCGAAGAAGTGACCTAGCTGGACTCGTGGAACGAGTTAGTTGTGGAACTGGGAGAACTCTGGCACGGTGTCCCGACACTGGCCCAGTTTCCCGCCACTCAGCCAGGGGTCAGCACGCTGAGCCTGCAGGCCACTCTGACCAGCTGCTCATTTTGTGAAGTTTTCTTGGAACGTAGCCATACCCCTTCATTGATATGCTGTCTATGGCTGCTTTTAGGAGAGGTGGACAGACTCGAATAGTTGCAATATAGACCAAAAGCCTGAAATATTTACAGTCTGAACTTTTACAGGAAGGGTTTGCTGACCTCTGCACTTGCTGAAAAAATTCATGGCATCCTTGGATGGGACTGTGTTTATAACGAGGGTCACTGCGAGGTTTTGTAGACTTTGGCCACTCTTACTTGGGGAAAGTCTGTGACATACCTTCGTACGACACACTGAATATATTTCCTTAAAATTCTCAAGACAGACCCATAGTTGACACAGTTGATAATAATGTTAGATTTCAGAGATGTTTAATTAAACAACAGATTTTGATTATGCAGGCTGCATTTGTGTGAACTGATTTTCATTATACAGTTTGCGTTTGTGTGTATTTTGAACGTAATGTTTCCCCACCTCCCCTCAGGGCTCATGGACCCTTGCCAATCTCAGGCATCAGGCTTTTATCTATAGGCTCCTGTGGATAGAATGGCCCCGCTCATAGGGACCTCACTGCCACCTTCTCCCGTTAGTTTCTCCATCCTATTGTTTTCAACGGCTTTACTGAGATATAATTTACATGCCATAAAATTCACCATTTTACGTGTGCTGCTTAATGATTTTTAGTAAATTTACAGAGTTGTGCAACCATCACTGTAATCAAATTTCTATCTAATTTTAAGGAAGCTTTTGGTTATGTCTTGTAGTAAACTTTTTCTTCCAAACAGCTCATGACCTTCTAAAGATGTGTTCCTCAAGGACAGGCCTATGTTTTAAGCAGCTTCAGCAGCTAACACTTGCTCTTTGCCTGGCTGCAAGATTGACACTTCATGTGGATTATTTCATTGCAGTCTCACAGGCCTGAAATGCGGCAGGCACACTCATTCACAATTCACAGATGAGAAATGCTTTGTGTTTAATCACTCAACTGGGATTGATGGTCCAGCTGACAAGTGTGAGGCACATTTCTAGACAATGCAAGAGGGTCATCGATATGGCCATCTCTTGAGGAGTTTGGAGAGAGATAAGTGATAGACATAGATCACAAGTAAATAAGAGGGGAAATGTATGCTCTTCATAGCATTGTAGTTAAAGCTGGGTTAGAACCCTCGCTTTGCCTCCCATTAGCTGTGTCACGCTGGGTAAGGTATTTAGTTTCTTCAGCTGTAAAAATGAGCAATAACAGATGTATGACGACTGTGAAGGCTGAACTAGTTACTCCCAGTAGAAGGCTTGCAGTGTTGCTCAGATCATAGTAAATTGCGATCAACTAGGACTTAACTTTTAGTGACTGATAGAGCTCCTTTTAGCATGCAACTGAAATTATTTGGAGAAATATTTAATGAGTCTGCCCGAGGTAAAGACTGAGTATTTGGAGCTGGCAGAAAGGCTTCTGAGTATGTGTCCAAATTTCCCTCATCTTGTAAGGCATACCAGTAATTGGGTTTGGTCTTACCCTAATCCAGTGTGACCTCATCTTAACTTGGTTACGTCTACAACGACCCCATTTCTAAATATGATCACATACTGAGATTCTGGATGGGCATGAACTTTGGTGGGGGCGGGGGGGTCACTATTCAACCCTAATTAATGATGATAATTAGTATCATCATTATATAAGAAATGCGAAGTGCCTGGTAAAATTCTGGAATAGCATAAATGTTCAATAAAAGGTAGCCTTAAATAATAACAACAACAGCAGCAGCAACAAATGACAATAAAGAAGATAATGTATGTAGGGTATCCAGTGCCATGCTTAGCAGGTAATAGGAGTGTTCATTCTCTTTTTCCCCAAACTCCCTAGCACATACAGGTACACGCAGCAGGGAGTTCAACAAATATTGATTGAACAAACAGTGGATCTTAGTTTCTTAGAAAAAGTCCCACCATTTGTCTCCAAGAAATCGGCATCAGATGTGGGATGGAGCTGCTGGTGGGGCTGTCACCTGTGAGAAGGAGGTGTGAGTGGATGACTGGCAGGCTCCCTGCTGCAGGTGCTGATGGCCACTCCTGATGAGACAGAGTGAGAAATGAGCTCCGTCCTTGGAGCTGTAGTTTAAATCCTTCCCGAGCCCACAGGGCCCCAGCACAGTGACACCAGCTGTTTCCAGATTCTTTTTTGGAAAAAGGCACGAGCTGTTCTTGGTTTAATCGTGCACAGGATAGCCTCGGCACAGTCTCCAGCACAGCAAGGCCACGAGGGAAACTGGATTCCAAGCCTGACTCTGCCCTGGGATCTCAGTGGCCAGGGGATAGATCTTTTATTTCTGTGATGCTCAGTCTTCTTATCTGTAGAGGGGGCATGATAAAACACTGGGCTGTCTTGAGGACCAATGAGACAATGAGTCTGAAGAGACCTTTGTAACCTGGAGAGAAAGGTAACCATAGCACCTGTGTGGTGGTCCATCCCACCAGATCTATGCTGATGCCGACTGCTTTTCTCTGTTCATCACATCACGTGCTTGCAAAAACTTGGGAAACTGATTTGAACTCTGATATCAGGAGCGAACACAACTTGGAAGTGTTACTTCCCTAGGCATTTCTTCCCAATTGGGACCAAGACCTTAAGAGAAGTGAGTTGATTTATTAATTCATTCATCTATTCATTTTTCTGTGTGTTTATTCATTTGTTCTTAGATCCATCTTCCAGTAACTTTTATTCATTGAGCACCTGCTCTGCACCAGTCATGTCCCAGGAGTGGCAGTGCAGCCAGCAAGGACTCTTTTCATGGCACTCACAGTCTCAGGAGGGAAGAGGGTGAACAGAAATCACCAAGGCAAGGTCATGGGTCGTGATTTGGGATGTCTTTTTTTCTCCCTGAGCCTCAGTTTCCCATCTGTGAAATGAGACAGTTGGACCAATTATTCTTCATTCCCTCCTGAGCAATCTAAGAGACAACTGTGCTATTGGAAAGATCACTGAGCTGGGAGTCAGCAAATTCTAGTTGTGGTCCTAACTCTGCCACCAACTCAGAAAGGTCCTAGTCCCTTCCCATTCTGTGTGCGTCAGTCTCCCAGCATGTGCACGATGGGACAGAGTAAAATAATCCCTAAGATCCTTGAAGCCCGAGAAAATTTTACTTCTTGAGATCACTCACCTCCTTGTCTGGGGACCAGAGACACAGAAGTAGCAGCTGAGCAAAGATTCGGAGGAAGACACCAAAGAGTGGGCACAGGAATGGGCTCTTAGAAGTCTCTATGGATTGTCAGGCATTTTCCTGGGGTGGCTGTCATCCTGCTGGGGCTGGTGGACTCCTGTCTGCTGCTCTCACAGGCTGAGTATGGGAACGTCAGAGGCAGAGAACAGGTATCTCTTTTCCTCATGGAGCCATCATGACATATATATCTGCATCCTAACCCACGTGGTGGGATTATGTAGGAGGCATGCTGGGACCTCAACAGCCTGGGGGTAGGGGACTGGGCAGTGGCCAGAGCGAGCCTGGCTGAATCAAACTGTGGGGAGAGGAGGTTTTATAGTGGTCATTCCACCACTGATTCATATTTTGTTTGGGCAGCTTCTGGTAGCCCAGGGTGCCCAGTCCCAGAGGTGGAGCAGTAGGCTGCGCAGGGGTCAGTGCCATGCGTGGGTGATGCCGGTAGTAAGGGTGATGCAGCAGTTCCTTGAACAGTGTCTGAAAACTTCCAGAGTGAATCTCAAAGAACTTCAGAGACTGAACATGTTTCCCCTCTGTATGTGCTCTATGGAACATCAGTTCTTCAAAATATCACAGCATAAGCCGGTGGTTAAGAGCACAGACATGGGACCCAACCACCCTGAATTGAATTGTTTCTCTCCGACTTTCCAGCTGTGTGATCTTGGGCACATTTCTTAACCTCTCTCTGCCTTAGTATCTTTCTTCATCTACAAAATTACAGCAATAATTCATTCAGTTTGTTAAGATCATTAAATGAGTTGGTGCTTAGAAAGCACTTAGAATAGTGAATGGAATCTGGTGCATAGTAAGAAACAAGCAAGTATAAATTCTATATGAAGTGGGGAGAGAGAAACACTAACACTAGTGATATTAATAGCAACAATAGCAATAAAAACTCCCTCTTGGAGCTTCCCAGGACATAGAGACATGATCAGGGTTGGGGGAAGTGGTTTTGCAACACCGAAACTCAATTTACTTTCTTTAATCCAGTGTTTTTTGAGTTAGGATCTTTTCCTCCTTATATGACGTCTTAAACACTTTAGAAAATATTATAGCCCAGCCATTCATTTTAGAGGTGGAAAACCTGAGGCCCAGGGAGGGGAAGGAGTTACCAAAGCTGGTTGTGCCCAACTTTGGCTCAGAGGTTGATGGCAAGGCTGTTATGAGTATATTCCTCAGGTTGAGGCAGGTGAAGCCCAAGACTGATCAAACCAAAAGGGTTTAGAGGAGGAGCTAGGAGAGGGGCAGCCTTAGGATGCCTGGTGGATTTAGAAGGGATTCCTGGAGGATGTCACCTCCAATCTGGGATCTGAAGGACTAAGGGTGATGGGGTAGGAGGGATGGAACTGAGAGAGAGCAGGGTGTGCTCTGGGAATGGAAAGAAGTTCAGTGTGTCTGGATCACTGAGTGCTGAGACAGATGCACCCAAATATTGAAAGGATCTCAGGAAACATGTCTAGTGGTCCAAGTTCAGCAAAGCAGTGTGCTCACAGAGTAACCTGAGCCTTACTTTTGGATCTCTCCAAGCCCCAGTTTCTATCCATATGAAACAAAGAATTCTTTCTTTAAATGCTAAGTCCTCTTTTTAGTTCTCTGATTTAATGGAAGCCTCTCTGTAATATTTTCACCATCTCTGCATACCTTTGACCTTCACCTGCTCTGTATCTTTGGGGCACTCAAAGACTGAATCTTGACTTGTGCTCCATCAGATGCCCATCTGGATGAAGCAAAGAAAAGCTGATTGGTGCACATCTCAGATTCTTTTCTCTTTCCTCCTCTTGCTTGGTGACATCCATTTTTCCCAAGTACATTTCAAAAAGATGTGATGAGTGGAGGCATTGAGAGGAAGAGCCTGGATGGATGACCAGAGGGATTAGATTAGAGGAAAAACAATCCATGTTACCTTTAAGTTTAATGTGAGCGGACAAAAGAGGGTTGGTCTGGAAAATCAAGTTAACAGTGAGGAGATCAAAGGGGGATGCATATGAATGGGGACAGGTGGAGAGTGTTGAAGGACATTCCAAGAAGAGGAGGCAGAGGAGAGGAGCAGAAGGATTTGATGGAGGTCCTTGAGGTCCTGCAGGAGAGAGGTCTGCTTCCAGGTGCCCAGAATGGGAGCTGCTCCTGGAATGTCCTTACCTCCACATAAGGGTCCTCTCAGAAGCCATTGTGATGGGAAATTAAAAGAGCTTTGCCTTTAGCCCACTCCCCAGTCAGCCCAAATCATTGCTTACCTGGCTTCCAAGCCTCTGAGTTATCTCCCTTTCTCTGCTGAGTTCCCTCTCACCCATCTCCACAATGCAGCCAAAAGGTCATTTAAGACACAGATTGGATTGTGCCACTCCCTGGATGAAAAAATGGGCTCCCCTCTGTCTGCAACATGAAGGCTAAATTCCCTCCATCAGGCAGCAAACATGCTTTATGACCTGCCCTCTCGCTGCCTAAGCTCCCAGTTATCCCATGCATCTGTCTCTGGCCACATGTATATGTCACTGTTCCCTGAGCATTTTGCATCCTGCAGTGAAGTTCTAACAATCCTATCTCTCCACTTGATTGCTCTTGTGGGTTGAATGCATCCCCCCAAAATACACGTTGAAGTTGTAATACCCAGTATTTGTGAATGTGGCCTTATTTAGAAATAGGGCCTTTGCAGATGTAATCAAGTTAACATGAGGTCATACTGGATTAGGGTGGGCCCTTAATCCAATGGGCCAGCGTTCTTCTAAGAAGAGACAGGACAGCAGGCACACTCACAGGGAAGAAAGTCATGTGATGATGGAGGCAGAGATTGATTGGACTGATGTAGGTACATACTAAGGGACATTAAGAATTGCTGGCAACCACCAGAAGCTGAGAGAATCAAGGAAGGATTCTTCCCTGGAGCCTTTGGAGGGAGCATGGCCCTGCTGACAGCTTGATTTCCAGCTTCTAGCTTCCAGGACTGTGAGAGAATAAATTTCTTCTGTTGTTTTAAGCCACCTGGTATGTGAGACTTAGTGTCAGCAACCCTAGGAAACTAATGTAGTTGCCCTTCCTTCCTTCCTTCCTTCCTTCCTTCCTTCCTTCCTTCCTTCCTTCCTTCCTTCCTTCCTTCCTTCCTTCCTTCCTTCCTTCCTTCCTTCCTTCCTTTGAACACCTGTCTTTTTTGGCCTGCTCAGCATCTTCTCATCCTGGGAATGAGGGCACCTGGTTTCCCTTTTTGAAACTGAACTGAACTTACCCCACTGTATGTGCCCTCTTCTGGCCAGAGGCTGGACTCCTGACCTACTAGTTCATTCAGACACTCTCTGAAAATTCGAATCTCATGCAGAGTCACACTTACTGGATAAGTGACTGGAGCTACATTCTCTCTATGGCGTTCTGATGAGACTGTCCACTTGTTCCTCCTCCTTATATTCCTGGAACAGTCTAGTGCCCTCTTTTCAAGACCAGGGATCAATCCTATATCCTTCCAATAATTTTTGTTTGTTTGTTTGTTTTGCTGCTGCTGCTCTCTTCTTGAGTTGGCTAAAATCAAAGAGCCCTAACATGGTGCAGGTCCAGCTCAGACTACCCCTCTGCCTCCCCACACTCAGGGATATAGCTGGGCTCTTCTCTGCTCTCCAGGCACCTTGCAGGCACACCTGCACTTGAGTGCTCACGTGGTGCTCAGTGTGTGATTCTGTAGAGGACTTCGACTTCTCCACCTTTCACCTCCAGAGGAAGGGCCTGGGTTCTCTTTGTATCAGTAGTGCTGGGGAAATTAAAGACACTCAGTAAGTGTTGAATGTCCAAAAGAAAGGGTCCTCCCTTGATTCCCCCCATAGTGGTGTTCATGTTTTTGGTGATGTGATGCGATAAATTGATATGTTTAATGATGTCTCCCATCACAGCCCCCATAGGACATCTTTCCACAACTCTCATGAGAACAACACTAACATGCTCCAAAGCCAGGATGACTCTTCACCCTGGTGGTCAAGGTTCCCGAGAGTCAAAATGTGAGGAGGGGCTTCCTCTCCTCATCAGGGTCATGCAAGTGCTGTTCCTAAAATTGAGTGCTTCATTAAATTTTGCTCTTTAGCCCTGCCCCAAATACACTCTCTTCTTAATTAAGGCATTCAATATCCCAGTGCTTTAATGTGAAGTCCCCAAGGCCCTCAGCCTAATAACCTATCTGCATTGTTCTATTTCTTTAAGTAAAGGACAGACATATGATAAGATGGGGTGGGTGGAATGAAAAAAATAGACTAGGAGGCGGGAGGGATGGGTCTTATCTCTGAGCTTCCATTGAATAGTTGTGTGATTTTAGTGACACCAATCTTGTGTCAATTTCATCATCGCTACAATGGGGACAGTAATCGGACTTACAATTACCATTGTTATACTGTGAAAATTAAGTAATATATTTAAAGTAGTTAGCAATGCCTAGCTCATAGAAAGTATGATATAAACATTAGCAGTTATTGCCATCATTTGATGGGCTGGGTGGTTCTGAGTTAATTTCTTTTTGGTCTTTATAATGTAAAGGCAATATACTCATGCACATAACTTAGAGCAGCGGTCCCCAACCTTTTTGGCACCAGGGACGAGTTTCATGGAAGACAATTTTTCCATGGACCGGGAGTGCAGGGGATGGTTTCGGTATGATTCAAGGGCATTACATTTATTGTGCACTTTGTTTCTATTATTATTACATTGCATTATATAATGAAATAATTATACAACTCACCACAATGCAGAATCTCTGCTAATCATAATCTATATTTGCAGTCGCCCCAGTGCTAGCATCACTGCCTCAGCTCCACATCAGAGCATCAGGCATTAGATCCTCATAAGGAGCACACAACCTAGATCCCTTGCCTGCGCAGTTCATGGTAGGGCCCACGCTCCTATGAGAATCTCCTGCCTCCACTGATCTGACAGGAGGCGGAACTCAGGTGGTAAAGTGAATGATGGGGATGGGCTGTAAATACAGATGAAGCTTCACTTACTTTCTCCTACTGCTCACTTCCTGCTGTGCAGCCTGGTTCCCAGCAGGCCACGTAGTGGTTGGGGACCTCTGACTTACAGGATTCTTTGTATCTCCAATTTTTTTGAAGTGTGGGAAAGCGAAAAGTATGGAGCCTTATGTGTCTGCCAGTGAAGATGGTTAGTCTGTGATGTAAGTGTTTGGGCTCAAACATTAGAGAAATTCCAGTCTCGGCATGTATTTGCCTTATGACTTGAGCAATTCAGACCAACTTGCCAGGACTTCCTCCAGTCACCTTTAAGTTACAAATACTAGTAGTCCCTACCCCATAGGGTTTTGTGGGAGTTAAATGGGATTACAGAGGCAAGCATTTTCCATAGATTCTAACACAGCCAGTAGTGATCACTGCAACATAGCTGGTATTGTTGCCGCCGAAGTTTCTGGCAAGGCCAGAGTTAAAACAGCAGTCACCTGTGACTTCAGAAGATGACTTATGGAAGCCAGTGGTTCTCTTGAGCAGGCAAGAAAAGGATATCAATCTGTGAAAGTGCACTGCCAGTGGAAATTGAAACTGTCAGATGGTGTGGGCTCCCAGCTCCATCTCTGGCAGCTTTCTCTCTCTCTTCTTTTAATTAGAAGTTTTGTCTTTTGATGTTGAAGTGGAATAAATCACTCTTAACCTTAGCATGTTCCTTGCCTACCTGGAGCTGAAAACTGCCTTTGTGGCAACAAATGTCTTCCTTCTGGAGGATCCAGCGCTGGGACCTGCTCCTGAAATTCACTTGGAGCAGGCCACCCAGGACAATGATCATGATGGCTTTGGACTCTGACCTGAGTTTAAAACCCATCTCTATGACTTCCTGGATATTGGACTTGGGAAAATGCTACTGAAACATGCTTTTCTTTTTCCTTTGCTTTTTACACTTAAATGGAGGTAATAATACCCGCTTTAAGTGGTTTGGGGTTTTCTTTTTTCAGGAATTAAATTAGAAAACATTTCTAGCACAAAGACTCTACACAGAAACTCCTTGATCAGTGTTGGCCTCTTCCCCTTCTCCCTTCCTCACTCTGGGCATTTGACTTTCCCAACTCTACTACCCAACGTTCTTCACTTGAGGAAACAGTGTGGCCCCCCGGTTGACAGTGCAGACTCTGGGATCATACCACGTGGATCTGAGACTCGGTTCCAAGATCTGTGAAACTTTGATCAAGTGAGTTACCTTCTCTGTTCAGGTTATATGTTTGGCATATGGTGGTATAACTATCTTTCATTCACCATACCCTTCAAGCCTCACCTGTCTGTGGCATGGGATTTGTGGAGAACTAAGTGAGATGATGAAAAGAAAGCATTTAGCACGGTGCCTAATACATAATAATAATAATCACTCAATAAAAAGTTACCTTTATTAGAGTTTGCCTCTTCTCTAGCCAAACCTTCTTTCTCATGGCTACACTCTTCCTCCCCATCACTTTCCCTCAGCACACACATCAAATCAGAGTTTTTGCCATTCTGAAAATGAATATGAAGGATGATTTTGGGGGGTGGAAATGGGAGAGATCTGGGATCTGAATGGTACTCAAGTTGTAGTTTAGGCCTGGACAATGGCAGCAGCAAAGAGAATGGAAAAGAAAAGTGGGCATGTTCAAGAGCTTCTTAGGAGTTCCATTGATAAGAGCTCAGTGTACGATTGATTATTTGGGGGAATGGGTCTGTTAGGAGAAGAAAAGAGATGGATTGAGGAGGTCCAGGTCATTGACCAGTGACTGACTGGACAGGGGTCAGTTTTCCACTGACATAGGAAATGCAACATTTCGACTCTGTTGGCTGCTGCCTCGTTCTCGTGCACACTTATCTTTCTCACATCTGGGCAGCATGCAGACATTCTAGGAACTTAGACCTTGCTCTTTCAGTAAGAGGGAACCCTTGAAGCTGCCTGAGCAGGGGAGTGACATGAAACAGGTTGTCCCTTAGGGACATTACATGGATTATAGCAAAGCCAGACAGATGACTCTGCCTTGCATCTGTATTGGTCTGTTTATATTTAAGGTCCTTCATGGTGTCGACATGGCCTCATATTTCGCATAGATAAGTTGCAGTTCTAGGGTGGAAAGCTATAACTATAGAAGAAAGTGGAGGGAAAAACTCCTGCTTCGTTTGCTTTCCTATTTAAAGAGAACGTAGGCTACCCAAATTCCCAGAAGGAGGGTTGTCTGTCACCTTGATTACTATTAGTCAGGAGCCCTATCCCTACATCTCCATCAGCCTGAGGTGCCATCTCAAATGACGCCTGTCTATCTTGACGCCTTGTATGCTCCAGTATGATCCTTCTTTTTGATCTCTGACTCAGGCGATTGCTCACAGCGCCATGCTCAGCTCTGGGCTTCTCCAAATGACCAGGGAGGGCTCTCCTGTGACACTAGGTCTGCCTTGAGACTCCAACTGGTACCAAACAGGTGTCATGTTTCTGCAAAGTAAATGCACTTAAGAGAAACCCTGTAAAAAACACATGTCATGACGACATGAGTTTAGATGTAATATGATGGGCAAGTGTGCCCTTCTGCATGGCAGTTTTCCTCAGGTTTTTTCTTAAAGTTTATAGTGATGTGATCCTCTGTTTTATGCAGTTGAATTTTTGGACCCTATTTGGAGCATTATAGTGTAGTATTCTGCTATAATAACAACAGCAACAGTAAAAATAGCCATGAAATTGGTAATAGTAACAATTATAGTAACAGCTACAGCCAACTTTAAAGTGTGCTTATTACATGCCAGGCATTGTGCTCAGCACTTATCTCATTTAATCTTTATGAGAATCCTGTGTGACAGACTTATTTTTTAAATTAAACTGTGGTACATTTACATGATGGAATACTACACAGTGGAAAGAAAGAAGGAGCTCCTACCCTTCATGATAGCATGGATGGAACTGGAGAGCATTATGCTAAGTGAAGTAAGGCAGGTGGTGAAAGACAAATACCATATAAACTCACCTATGAGTGGACCTAATCAAAAAAAGAAACAAGTGAGCAAAGTATAACCAGAGACACTGAAATAAAGACAAACTGGCAGTAACCAGAGGGGAGGAGGGAGGAAGATAATGGGGAAAGAAGGGAAAGGGTCGTCAAGGAACATGTATAAAGGACCCATGGACAGACCCAAAGGGGGGTAGGATTGAGGGTGGAGGTGGGGGAGGGTGGGGTGGGGGAAAATGGTGGTGGGAAAATGGAGATAACTGTATTCAAACAACAGTAAAAAAGTGATAAAAAATAGATAAAATAAAAAAAAATTAAACTTATTGGGGCAAGTTGGTTAATAAAATTAAATAGGTTTCAAGTATACAATTTTATAATACATCAACTGTATATTGCATTGTGTGTCTGCCACCTGAGGTCAAATATCCTTCTGTCACCATGCATTTGAATCCCTTGACCCTCTACTACCTCCCCCATAGACTGTTTTCATGTTCATTCTACAAATAAGATTTAGGGAGGTCAAGTGATTTGCCCAAACTTCTAATAAGTAGTGAAGCTGAAGTTCAGGTCCAGGTATTTCCACCTGTTTCCATGTTGAGTTGGAATACTCACATCATCCTGGGTATTCATATTATTCCCACTGTGGAAGGTTTCTTAAATGCGTTAGGTTTGGCCTGAGCTTTGTCTTGGTGAAGGAGGGCAGTGAGGACTGGTTTACTTTTCTGAGGGCTGTGCTGGGCCCTGATGTCCTGCTGGATGAAAAAATGATAGAACCATATTAGGCAATCAAAATGTAAACGTTTCCACTTAAAGAGCAAATTGTGGAGCTTATAAGGGACTTGAGATCCATCACATTGGAATTCAGCAGCAAGAGTACGAGATCCAGGGCAGGGTGACAAATTGCAGACCAAGGGAATGTCTGGAGAGTGGTGATTTAATTAAAGATAGTGGGAGAGGTTTCATCCCCCATTGACACTGACACAGGCAAGTGGCCAGGGCTCTGGAGGACAGGTGGCAGTCAGCGCCATTCACTGGGGCTCTGGGGAGATGCACAGAAACTCCTGGTCTGAACTCTCTTCTGGCTAAACTCTTAGACCCTGTTCGTGCATTTATTACACAATGGATGCCAGGCAGGGAGTGTAAAGAGTGAGGAGGGCAGGTGTAGGAGTGCAGGGAAACAGGCCCCCTCCCCCACCGAGACCCCGTGATGCTGCCAAAGGCACAGCCTCCGCTCAACTCCAGCTTGCAGGACCACAGGGCTCTTTTCATTTTGTAAGGGAAGCAGAACATCACAACGTGTACATAAAATATGCAGACTTGTAAATACTAGAAAAACTAAAGAAACAATTCCTTCTGGTCCACATCTGTTGGGCAAATAAATCTCATGTTTCTGTCTGGAATAATGGAATGTATTCAAATGTCACTTCTAGGAAGCCTCTCTATTAGATTGCTAGGACTGCCATAGCAAAGTACCACCATCTCAGTGGCTAGAAACAACAGACATTGGTCCTTTCACAGATTGGGAGGCTAGAAGTTTGAGATCAAGGTATCAGTAGGACCACGTTCCCTTGACAACCTCTTCCTAGCTTCTGGGAGTCTTCTGGCAATCTTGATATGAGGCTGAAAATCCCAATGCTCCAGTCACTTGGCTCCACCAGCAACCAGCCCCTGTCTTTAGGTGACTTTTAAAAGTAACGTTATTAACATAACAAAAGACACCTTTATGGTTCTCATCACTTAGAAAATTCCAAGGATATTAGGAGCTCTGTGTATTACTGTATCACAAGATTTTAAACCATTTTAATGAGTATATTTCCATATGATTGGCTTCCTCTGTGTTTGTATCTATTTGTCAGGAAAGATCGTTTTTAAAAACTTTGAAATGGCAAAAAATGATGACTGGTTTCCCATGGACTGTTAGACACCCTCTGGCACACCCTCGGGTCATCCGATTCTCTAGTTCTCTCCTTTCATTGCCTTCGAGCTATTTTTCAGCTCTGAAAGTTGAGGAGAACTGAGAGTAATGGAAGTAACTCTTGTCTATGGAGGTAAGGCTTGTCCCAGAGAGGTACAGTTAAGTCCCGCTGCCTTCCTCACCTCTGTACCTGTAGACCTTCCCAGTTCCAGGCCAGTGTTGCTTATGGTGACACATTCGGCTCAGCCTTCCCGACTGCCTTTGTATGTGTCTGTTCTTCAAATTCTCCCTTGGACAGGTCTGTAACTTATTCCTGATTTCTCCATTCATTGAGTTAAATAAAAGCCTCACAACGTGTTCGTTTTATATTTGTATAAGAGTCACGATTTTACCTCGTAAAGTTATTTTGCCC
Organism: Macrotus californicus; assembly: GCA_007922815.1. Classification (NCBI taxonomy): domain Eukaryota; kingdom Metazoa; phylum Chordata; class Mammalia; order Chiroptera; family Phyllostomidae; genus Macrotus; species Macrotus californicus. Next base: position 6,494 of record VMDR010004037.1, on the reverse strand, counting down.
TGCGGGTTCTGCACGTAGTGATGTTACTCTGAGAAGGCGTCCACAGGCACCAGTGGGATGGCACAACAAGATGTCCCAAGAACCCGGCATGTACTCCCCGGTCTAGTCCTACACTTTGGACACTCCAAAAGCCTTTTCTGTCTTGCGTCACTCTCCCTTTATTGAATCAATGCAAGCCAGGTGGTCTAGCTGCTCCCGGAAAAAAGAAAGGTCATGCTAACAAGAAAGAGCAGGTGGGGATGAAGGACACAGAAGCCTCTACTAGGATTTCAAAATCATCTAACAACCTGACAGAAAGCATTATTATTTTCATGTGACAGAAAAAGAAGGGTCTAGAGTCACGTTAAGAGCTCTGTCTAAAGTCCCTCTAGAATCCCAGGCACCATTTTCCACAGACTGTATTTTCGGGGCATTCGGGGGTGGGGGCGGTGGTGGCGGTCTCTGTCCACTGTCTTTGGTGAAGGAAGAGCTGGGGAAGACTGTTAACAGCAGAGCATCCTTGAGCACACGGTTGTTCAGACTGAGCAGGCGTTTGGCCTTTATTGTAGCTGTCATTTCTCTCGGCAGGGAAGTGTCAAGCTGCTTCCCCATTGTACACATCAGTGTAGCTGTGTTGTTGCTGGTGTATTTTTTTTTTTATCACAAGTCTGGGCCTCCTGGTAATAGACTAAACATGAACTGCCGCTTGCCTTCTTCCCTCGGTGATGTCATCAGTGCTATCAGGGGACAGGTGGGTTCAGGTGATTAATTGGGAGGGAGAGAGGAAGAAAGAGGAGAGGGGATTTATTCAAGGGGGATGGGGAGAGTTCATTTGACCCTGAAGCTCAGATGCATAGTCCCCTCCAGCAAGGCTGCCACAGCAGTTATTGGTGGGAACATCCTATTGCCTGCCTCACAGTCTCATTTCTAGTCGAAGCACGCTTGAGAAGCCATTACCATATTTATAGAGCTACCTGGCCCCACAGCACACGCATGAGAAGGTTAGAAAGACCTATCTGTTTTTCCAGCTGTGCTGCTATCCTCTGAGGCAAGGCTAGCGGGGGAGAAGGGAGCGTCAGATCCCAGCATTAGGACAGAAGAGGATTAGCCTGCAGAGGCTGGCCAGAGAGAAAGTACACGCTGGCCTCTTGCGTGTCTCCTCTACCTGGTTGGGCTGAGCTGCTGTGTCTAGTGTTGGATTTATCAAACCTGAGAAAGAACATGGTGGACCACTGGTCAGGTGGAGATTAGCTGGGGTGCCATTGTCAATGACTGCTCCCTGTTCACCCTGAACCTAGTTCCCTCATTGAAATGCAAAGCTGCCAGTGGGTTGGTGGGGGTATTGGTGGGGGACTCTGAAAACAGCGTTGGAGAGTGACAGAACATGAACTCAAGGGTCAAAGAGATCTTGTGTTGTACAAGTTTGGGCAGGTTATCTAAGTTCTCTGAGCCACATTTCAGACATCTGCACAAAGGGGATAACAATGGATAATTGGGAGGATTTAATTACAGACAGAATGTGTCTTAATACATGTTCCTTTTCCTTGATTAGGCTATTACAGCACTATACTATACAGTGTTTTGTACTGGTAGTCAGAAATGGCTGTATAAATTTATTCAGCCTTTACTACCCCACCCCACTAGCACATTCTCTTTCTCTCTCTGTGTGCGCGTGCACACACACACACGTTCTGATCATCAACTGTGGCGCATCTGGCTTGTTCTTTATATGAGGCTGTGAGCCGTGCAACCGGGAAAGTGGCTCTGAATTTCAGGGTTGTAGTCCTAAATAAGGAAATGTGACATTTCTGATCTGTTGTGTCTCCAGGCTCCCCATGTTCCCATGCCCATCTGGTTACATCAAGGTTGCAATGACAGCAATTCAGAGCGTGCTTTACCCCTTGCCTTCAGTCCAGCTAAAAGCCAATTGTATTGGTACAATTGGTAAATATCGTTTATCATATGCTCTGACTGGCTAATGGAGAAGGGATAGCAAATGTCTTGAAGAAAACTCTTAGGTCTGTAAGAACTTGAAAACTGAGCCGTAGAAGAAACTGTGAACTTGCCAGGTTGGGATCATCTTTTAGAGGTATTTACAATCTTCCCTTCTTCTATGCTTTTTATGAGAACAGATTCGAGATGAGAGTCTTTAATTTGCTGATTAGAAATGTTGGGTGAGAAAGCAAAATGGAGAAGCCAGGCTAAGGGAGGGCTAAACACATTTTCAAAAGGAAAGGAATAGTGAACCTGGAGGGAAAACATCTGTAGGGGAGAGGAAGACAGCGAGGAAAAGTCCTGGGAGAGAGACTAACAGAATGGGGGTGGTGCCGATGGTGGCAGGGTGCTGTGGCAAGTACTATTGGCAAAATAGGTGGAAAAAGGGAGATAACTAAAGGGACTTCAGTCGTCTGTGTAGTATGTCTCCCCTGATCAATAAAGTGTGTGGGTGCACGTGCATGTATGTGAACTGCAGAGACTGGACCTGAGGAGGGTGGGTTGTAGTTGAGTTATAGGTGTATATTGGTAGATCAGCAGAGCCCTAGCCTTTGACAGCTTATCTGGATGGACCCTGCAAGTATGAAGTCACACCCAACATTCACAGGAAGAGGAGCTAGAGAAATATTCATTAGAAGGCAACAGAGAGGCCTCTACCTACGGTTTACAGCAACCATATCTCTGCTGCATTGTTGTATTTTGTTTAAACGATATGTTTATGTGAGTAAACAGAAGCAGTGGGAAATGCTGCTTTTGCTTCTGAAGCTCCAAATCAGAAATGACTCCATTTCTCAGCAGCCAGGCATGAATTCACCTCCATCCACTGCCATAACAACACATACGCAGCTATAATGCCCTGTCAATCCAAATATATTTGTTTTCTCAGACTGTTCAGATTCTCCCTTGCCTATGTGGGATGTCTTAGATACCAAGTTCTCATTAAGCTTTCACTTCTCTGAGAAGCCACAGAACTGACTGATGGTTGTCTGCACAACCCATTTGATCCTCGTGTGCCGTGACACTCTTTTGTGTCCCTCTGTCATAGCTTCATTGTGACTTCCCAGCCTCTTCTCCAGTGATGACACTGCACACAGGTGATACTTTTCCCTTCAGCTGGTACTTCCCCAAAGAGGAAATCCACTTATTTGTCTTTACACAGATTCTTTTACTAGTTTATTTTGAATAATGAATTAGTGGTTGAGTAAGACACATTTGTCTAAAATAACCTCAAGTAACATTAACTGTGCATATTTATAGAGGTTTATAGAGGTCACATGACAGAGTCAGTAACAAATGAGGCAAAGACCTTTAACATAGACTCAGTGATTATTCATGGGGATGTGGCAGTTGCACATGTTGGATGTCATGGTAAATGAGTCTTTTAAAGATCACTGCAAAAGCCAATACAGCAAATTCTAGGAGATGACATTGATGATACGATTTTTGCATTTTACTAAATCCCCTATAAAAACAGAGCTAGGATATCAAAACCAAAGTCCCTCTGCCATCTATTTTTTAAAAATCTGAGTTATTGAGCTTTCTTCAAACTTCAAATTATGAGCACATGTGAATGACACACCATCATGTTGGAATCTATGTCACATCAGAACGCGCAAAGGAATAGACAAAAGGGTGCAACAGATTTCGTGATGACCCTAAAAGCAGGACAGGAGCCAAATCTCCATGAGACATTTGATAGAAAGCATGTAGAAGAATTGGGGGCAGCAGCTTGGCTGGACAGAAGTGACAGGACAAAAGAAAGAGAAGATCAGATAAAAGTGGGAGAGAACCAAGGAGAGCTAAGGAAGTGCACGTCATATTGTGAAGCAAAAAAAAGAGAGCTCTTGAACCATGAAGCTAGAAAATCAGTCTTGACCCACTTATTCTTTCCAGAAATTGTGAGAAACTAATTTCATAAAAGAATAGGTAACAGAAAAGGATCAAGTTTGAGTCCATTGAAACATATCTACAAAACTGCAGCCTAAAATTTTAAAATGTAAAAAAGAAATTAAAATAACGATGGGGAAATAAAAGCATAAATGTGTAGAAGAAAAGTTTAGAACTGAAGAAAAAATGATCAATAAAAAAAAAATTCATTTCAGAAATAAAGACTAAATTGGGAAGAACACAAGAATGAATAAAAACACCAGAAAATACCTTAAATGGTGCAAGTGAAAAGGAGTAAAATTGTAAATATCAAAATAAATGACTACAGAAAAAAAGACTTGAGAGGACGTGATAGAATTGGAAGACAGGTAAAGAATAACATATATAATATAAGAATTCACAGAAAAAAACCCCAATGCAATGGGACAGAAATAATAAAAAGAATGATCTACAACTACTTTTGTAGAATGAGTAAAAAAAAAAAGATTCAAAACCACATACTGAGAAGGCACATGATGTGCCCAAGACAAATGATCCAGAATGACCAATACTGAAACACCGTAAAAAATACTTTGAGCTCCCAGGCAAAAGGACTGAGTTACTTAAAAAGGGAAAGGAAATCCGACGGTCATGAGACTTTTTGACAGCAACACTTTGTATCAGGAGACAATGGGGTGACATATTTAAGATACTCAAGGAAAGAAAATATGAGTCATATATTATACACCCAGCCAGACTTACTTTCAAGTATAAAGACTGCAGACAAACTGCTATCAATAAGCAAGAACTCAGGAAATACTGTCCCCAGGAGCCTTCCCTGAGTAAACTACCAGAGCATTAAAGTGACTGGAGAGACACTGACATAAGGCCTGGTGGGGAGCGTTAAATATATGGCTGCCTGTAGCGTGAGGCGTCGGTGGTGAGAGTACGGGGGAAAGTGTAGGCTTTAACAACTGTACGCCCTGCAATTACAGGAAGAGTGCGTCTACTTTTAAAAAGGGGGAGAGCATGTGAAATGCAGAGTGAGTTTATGATTGCTTTAGAGTTGTTACCTGGGAAGAAAAGGATGGTATTTTAAAGCAATTCCTTGGATAGAAGATGGTAAATAAGAGATTACCAGAAAATGTCAATATTCTTTATAGTAGCAAACCAGTAGTCAGTTGCCAGAGGAGGGTACTAGCGGCATCATATACTAGAATTAACATAAAGGAGGAAATTTGAACAAATGCACAAATTTCCTAAGGTTTCCCACCTCAGAAAAACTTAAGAACACAGAAATAAGTAAAACAGAATAACTTATAGAAGACCACTCATATAAAAGATAGACTGCTTATAAAATATAATATAAAACAAGATGACCGATCAGAGGGCAAATACAATAATCATATCAATAAATATCATGGGCTTAATTAACCTATTTTAAAAAGTTTAGATTTACTAAAAAAACCCATATACTATGTTATAAATAAGAGACATAGACCCTGAAATTATGAGATATAGATAGGTTAAAATAAAATAAAAGGATGGGGAGAATATATACCAGGCAAATAAAAATACAATCAGAGGACATTTTTATTATTCCCAAAAGAAATCCATACTCATTATCAAGCCAGCTCCTATTTCCTTCAAACCCCCTAGTCCTAGACAAATACTGATTTACCTTTGGTCTCTGTAGATTTGTCTCTCTTGTATGTTTTATATCAGTGGATTCATACAGAAAGTGCTCTTTTGTGACTGTCTTCTTTCACTTAGCATAATCCTTTCAAGATTCATCTATGTTTTTAACATGCATCATCCTCGGTCCTTTTGATCGCCAAGTAATATTCCATTGTATGGTTAATTCATTGCACTAGTGGGTGCACATTTATATGGGTATACTAAAAACTATTGAATTCTGAACTTTAAATGGGTAAGATTTTGGGTATATGAATTATCTCTCAATAAACCTGTTACCAAAAAAATAAATAAATAAAATCAATCAAGTTCACAGTTTTTATATCAGAAAAGGTAGAATTTACATAGGATGACCAACTTGCCTGGTTTGCCTGGGATTTTTCTGGTTTTAGCACTGACCATTCTCACATCCTGGGAAGTCCTTGGGAAAACTGGGGTGTTGATCACTTTCAATATATAACAGTATTATTTAAAAGAGACAAATAAAAATATTTATAATGTTAAATTTTGTGAAGCACAATAAAGATAGAGCCATTATTAATATTTATTCATGCCAAACCATGGAAAATATATAAAAGAAATTGCAGGAGATACAAGAAGGAATAGAAACTCATAGCAGTTTCTAAGATACTTAATTCAGTTCAATAAAAGAAGTGGATAAATTTGATAAAATTTAGAAGACCTAAATGACACAATATAACTGGAATTTGATTCTTAATAATTCATAATACAAATTATGTTTAGGAGTGCATGAAATGATCATGCAATTGCCCATATTTTAGGAAACACACAGAGAGACACAACCACATATGGTCCTACATAAATACCAAATATTATAAATAATAAACATTTATGATTATATTCAAGGAGAGTACAAACTATTTACAAGTTTTAAAAAGTTTTTCTACCAAGAAAGTATTTTGACTGGTTACTAAAAAAACCTTGGGGAAAGTAAAACA
>VMDR010004036.1:0-64694 GCA_007922815.1 Macrotus californicus | reverse complement strand
ATAACAAAGCAGCCAAGACTCTTTAGTGGCAGCTAGCTTATGAGAATGCTAACAAGGACTGCAGGACCATTATAGGACCCTTGTGAACTACTACCAGAGAAATCAGTGAGTTTATCAAGGCTTGCCAAGATGTTGGCACGGAGCAGCACAAGGCTTCTCTTCTCGCTGCTGCATTTAGGGAAGATTCTAGGTATTACAACTGTGGAAATCCTGGTCACCTGAGCAGACACTGTCCTTCCACGTTAACGGGGAAGAAATAATAGCAAGTTTCCCCCAAAGGATTGTCCACGCTGTGGCAAAGGCAGACATTGGGCAAGTGAATGCCACTCTAAGTCTGACAAAAACGGCCAGCCCATTCAGGGAAACTTCCAAGGGGGCGCCCACTCCAGCGTCCCAAACCCCAATCAGAGCTTTCAGAGCAGCAATCAGGATCAGGGAATCCAAGGAAATGCACAGTTTCCAACCTTCGTGCAGCCATCCTCGGAAGCGCAGGGCTGGACTTGGTCACCACCAGAGAGCTTGTCTTAAAGGAACAGGATCAAATAGTTATAGCTCCCATGGGTGTCTGGGGACCTTTACCCCCAGGAATGGTCAGTTTAATTTTAGGGAGATCCAGTACTACTACCAAGGGCATCTTTGTCCAGCCAGAGGTCATTGACTCAGATTGTCAAGGGGAAATTAAAATCATGCTTAAAGCTTCTGGCTATCATATTATTCCTGCTCAAATGCGTATTGCCCAGTTGATCCTACTTCTCTACGTAACCTCAAAGACTCAAAATGCAGTGAGGGGAGAAGGAGGCTTCGGTAGTACGGACAATCAATCAGTTTTTTGGACAGAATCAATTAAGTTAAACAAACCAATCTTACAAGTAAGGGTAAAGAATAAGACCTTTCATGGCCTCATAGATACAGGAGCCGACATCTCTGTTATCTCAAAACAGTTTTGGTCTCCTGAATGGCCTCTAACAGACAGCGGAACACCTGTCACAGGTGTAGGAGGAGTTACGCAACCACAAGTCAGTGTGTGGTCTCTTAAATGTTGTGGGCCAGAAGGACAGGTAGGGAGAATTTGGCCATATATCCAACAACTCCTGGGAGCAATCAGCTGGGTGCGACCCAGCCTTGGAATACCTACCCAACAATTATCTCATCTATTTAATGCCCTAAAGGGGACCCAGATCTTAATTCCCCTAGAGAATTATCCCCTGAGGCCCTATAGGAACTAACTACAGTAAATCAGCATATTCAGCAGCGACAATGAACTAGAATTGACCCACAATTTCCTGTCCAGCTTTCCTGTTTTCCAACCTTAGGCACCCCAACAGGTCTTTTAGGACAACTGTCACCCCACTTAAATATGATAGAGTGGCTTTTTCTGCTTCATCAGCCACAAAGCACTATCACCACCTATGTAACTGCGTTGTGCCATCTTATTATAAAAGGGCGTGAGCGAACACAGCAGTTATTTGGATATGATCCTGCTTTTATTCACGTCCCCTTAACTCAAGTCTGTTTGCAACAATTAGCAGTCCAGTGTCTAGAATTTCAGTGTGCCATAGCTGACTTCGTAGGACTAGAAATTAATCTGCCCTCAGGCTGCTTCAAAACATTCTCTTCCTTCAAATAAGGCTTGCAGAGAAAATTAGTCCAACACCAATAATTGGGGCAAGGACCATGTTTCTTGATGGTTCTGGCAAGACCAGACGAGCTGCTATTGTCTGGCAAGAAGGAGATAACTGGAGGAATTTTGTGTCCTCAGGACATTCCTCTACTCAAAGCTTTTCGCCGCAATCATGGCCCTGTGGCAATGGCCCCAGGAAGCTTTGAATATAGTCTGTGACTCAGGATATACTGTTTATACTATTCTACATCTGGATCAGGCACTAATTAAGACTTCTATTGACCCCAATCTACTTAACTTGTTTCTGACTCTGCAGTCCCTCCTTGACAAACGAGGACACCCCCTCTTTATTACTCATATACGATCCCATTCGGGCCTGCCTGGCCCCCTGGTGGATGGTAACAATAAGGCAGAGGCCTTAGTTAGTGTCCTCACTGCCTTGCAGCAAGCAAGGGCTTCTCATCAGTTTTTTCATCAAAACAGCCAGGCGCTCCGAAAACAATTTGACATTCCTCGCTCCCAAGCTAAGCAAATTATTAAAGAATGTCCTGATTGCCAAGCCCTTACCAAGGCACCCCCATCTACAGGAGTTAATCCTCGAGGACTAAAATCTCAAACAATCTGGCAAACAGGTGTCACCTATTACATTCCCTTTGGGAAGTTTAAATATGTTCACATCTCTATTGATACCTATTCCGGTGCTTTACGTGCATCTGCTTTAACAGGAGAATCTGCTAAAAACATACAAGCCCATTGGCTTGAAGTCTTTAGTCATTTAGGACGGCCTCAGCAAATTAAAACTGATAATGGCCCCGGATACCTAGCTCATTCCACCCAGATCTTCCTTCAGCGCTGGAATATTCAACATAAAACAGGAATCCCTTACAATCCAACTGGTCAGGCAATTGTAGAGTGGGCTCATCCTACCTTTAAAAATCTCCTCAAAAAACAAAAAAGGGGGAGTCATGAGTCCTCCCCCCAAAACTTGACTATGTTAGCCAGGTTTACCTATAATTTCCTAAATTGTGATGAATCTCTCTGTACTCCAATTGAAAAACATTTTCAAACAAAAGAGTCAAAACTGCCTTACCCTCAGGTTTTATATAGAGATCCATTAGAAGATGGCATTTGGCAGGGCCCTGTAGACCTCTTAACATGGGGAAGAGGGTATGCATGTGTTTCCTTTCCTACAGGTCCTGTCTGGCTGCCAGCCAAAAGAATAAAGCCTTATCATGAGCGGAATAGACACCAAGCTCCAAGAAATGGAGGTGAGACCCAATCAACTGACAGACCAGATGGCTCAGCTGACCCTGAACAACCAGAAGGGGACCAAACACCCACAGCGTCACTCATGGATGTGGGTCCGCCAACGGAGGGTGGGGCTCACCCCATAGCAGGGGCCGAGGCTCTGACGCCTCCTGCAGAGAACCACTACCCCCTGATGTCCCATGATGTTCCTTTTAGGCATACCCCCACAACATGGGGGGACATTAACGCTCTTAATGTTCAAGCCGAGAAGATTCTTGCTGAAACAAAAGTAGAAGATACCACAGAAAACAGGTTTATCACTTACCTAGCAGTGCTGTCAGCCAGTTCGGCTAAAACTTTGCTTTTAATTGCTATTATACTTTGCCTAGGGGGGCAGGGCCTAGCCACGGAGGTTAATTCCTCTTATATCTATTAGGCCACATTATTGATCCACCAGTGTTTAAACTACACACCTGGTGGAATGTTGAGCCTCCCTTTTCCACTAACGATACTCAGTGGACGGGAGGGGTGTGGATGCCCCCTGATGGCCCACTAGAAGAAAACAAACACTGGATGCCGGTGCCGGAAAATACTGTTTATGCTGCCGAGCACTTGCCAGTTTGTTTCTCTGTTCTTACTGACACCTTATGCTTTCCCTTAAAGGAACAACTTTATGCTGCACACAAAGAACAATCCAGTGATCACTACCAGCTCCCCATGGTAGCCACGGTTGGCCTGCGTACCCAGGAGGGGGTTTACCACACTTTCAAACCCCTCCGATTCCTCCTTGTACCCTAGATGCTAGCCGTAATGACTCAGTCTTCTGGTCCTTATGCCGAGGACCGAATGCCACCGTTTCATTTCTCCCCAAAAGTCCTTTTTTAGTAGAGAATTGGGGAGCTAACTGGAAAATTTTAGCTAAGCGTGATACAATAACAATTCCGGCTCAGCCCCAAAGACTATATACTAATGTGTGGTGGGAGGGGCCCGGCACCGGGGCACCTATTATCAGAATTGTTTCTCCCAACCACACTAGCCCATGGCATTACAACTCTTGGAAAATGGGCTTGCCTTTTATTACTAGGAAGCATTTATATATAAAAATTGGTTGTGACACTAAGCATGCTCCAGGATGTTCATACCAGACTGACCCTCCAGAGCAAGGTTGGGTCTCGGTTTGTACCTCACACCCCTTCCTGTTTTTAGTAACCCCAGGAACAGCCCAAGTCTTTTATAACGAATCAGTGAAGATTTATTCTCTGCATGTCCCTGCAGGCTCCATAGATGCCAGCTGCCTTACTCATTTTAATATTACTCAGTTAAATCTCACTACAGTTTATATAGTTAGAAGACAAGCTCAAGTATGGGTGCCAGTTGATGTGACCAGGGAATGGGAAGATCCCAATGGCATAGTAGCCCTTAACAATGCACTGGCCTCTATACGAGTCCGACATTTCATTGGGACCCTAACTGCATTCATTGTCTCTGCTATAGTTATTGCAGCCACTGCTGCCACGGCAACCAGCGCCCTTGTTGACTCAGTTCAAACTGCTCATACTGTTGATGTTCTCTTAACCAATACTACTTTAGAAATGCTTCAACAGGCCCAGATTGATCAAGAGATCCTGACTCGCCTTTCTGCAGTTGAATCAGCACTGGACTGGATTGGCCAACGCCAGGACGCACTAGTGACACACCAACAGCTGACCTGTGACCCAGGATTCTCCAAGCTGTGCATCACCCTGCTCCAGTGGAATTCCAGCCAGTATTCCTGGAGTGATATTCAACACCACCTAAGAGGGGCCTTTTCTACTAACTTAAAAGGACAAATTAATAAATTGCAGCTAGAATTACATCAGCAGCTATGGGATATTCAACACTTGACTAAGCAAGAGGTTTTTCGAACCCTCCGTGACAATCTCGGATGGCTAGACCCAAAGAACTGGTTTGATGGACTCAATCTGAGAGTGTGGGTCTTTGGAGCTGCTGGTTGTTTACTGGTTCTAATAATGCTTTGTGTACTTCGCTGTATTTGCAAATTATTTTTCGAGAGTCATGAAAGGGATCAGCAAGTAGCAAGCTTTGTGGGATCTATTGCAGTCCTAGCTAAAAATAAAAGGAGAAGTATAGGGAACTATTTGACCTGGCAATGGCAATTGTAGCCTCATAAATAAAAACAAAGGGGGAATTATGGAGAACCTATTCGTGTGTGATGTGACCTGTGGCTCAGCTCTGGTTCTGAACGCAGTCCAGATGCACATGGTGTGCAGGTGACATCCGTGGATAGGTCTCTCGTGGGGAATCAGGCGTGCATTGTCCCTAGGCTGCTTTGAAACTTGCTCTTGCAAAAACTCCCTCACCTGGGATGGAGACAGCAGAAGTTTACTGTGACTTGTGCTAGACTTCCCAAGCATGAATGTAAACAGCCCAGCTTTCTCTCCTTTACATTTGTAAATGACCTTTCTCTTTGAAGCAACTGGCAACTTTCTTTCCTTTATTATCTGTAAAAGGTATCCACCCAAAGTGAACCTGTGCATAGTTGATGAGAACCATCCTGGATGTAATGTACCTAGAATATCAATAAAAGCCTGTCGAGGCAGGAGTGGGGGCTTTTGTCTCTCTGAGAGATCAGCCATCACATCCCTTTTTGCTCCATGGGATTCCTTTAGTCCGCGTGAATTTGTTCGTCACTTGTCCGGGGATATAGGACAAGCATTCCACAACAACACGCAGTCCTGCTGGACGGGACTGCGATACTCTCCCTCTCTTTCTCCCTGTCTTCCCCTCTCTCTGCACATAAATAAATGCAATCTTAAAAAAATAAAATTCCCAAGTACGACAGGCAAAGAGGTAAAAAGTTTTCTATGTCACAAATATATAAATTCATAATGCCATATATACAATGGTTTCTTAGGTTATAATGGATTATAAAGTATCTAAGGGTCCCTTTTCTTCAGATCTTTCTCCCTCCCTCTCTCAATCCACATTCTCTTTCCCTCTCCCCCTCCCCTTCTTCTCTCTCTATCTATGTCCCCTTTGAAAATAAGAACCAAAAATGGGAAAAAAACAAAAAAAGAGAAAAGCCTGCTTACATTCATATCTAACTTTCTATTCTCTAATATTCTCTATTTCTAATCATTATTCGTCTTATTTCAAAATTTTATTACCAATGATACATTGAATTATTCGGGAGTGACAAGAGTGTGCACATTATTAAATGTTAACGGTGATACGCTAAACTATTCTGGGAGTAAAAAGCACATGACAGGTGTGTACATAAGTGTAACACTAAAGAGTTAAATGACAAAGTGAACATGAAAGATCATGTACACACATTTACACATAAAATGTAACATTATAACGTTATAATTTTTATCATTGACCTAAAATTTTGAGAGTGATAGATTTCTTACATAAAACTTATCAAAGTTCAAAGAAAAAGTAAATAATTAAGGCACTCTTTCAATGACAAAAATTGTCCTAAGAATGGGAAATTTGAAAGTAGAATAAACTGGTTGGAAAGGGAGTAAAATAAACCGTTCATTGTAATTTAGTTTTAAATAACAGCGACTTTCTTATAGTACAATTTACCAGATCTTTTAAAAAATATTTTATTTATTTACTTTTAGACAGAGGGGAAGGGTGGGAGAAAGAGAGGGAGAGAAACATCAATGTGTGGTTGCCTCTCACGCGCCCCCTACTGCAGGCCTGGCCCACAACTCAGCCATGTGCCCTGACTGGGAATCAAACCAGCAACCCTTTGGTTCACAGGCTAGTGCTCAATCCACTGAGTCATACCAGGGCTAATTTACCAGATCTTATATCCAAAGAATGTAACGCACATTTGTTCTAAATGTAAAGGAGAAACACCTTTTACCATTTGCTTATAAATTATAAAAATAATGTTTTATGTTACTCATCACTTGCATGTGTAATTGTTTTGACCACTTGTACCTAAGTTATTTTCTAAACTTTCCTAAGTTTGCATAACTGAGGAGCAAAATTTGCAATAACCTTTAAAAAAAAACTTCTAATAATAACAAAGTATTAAAGAAATCATTTGTGTGTTTTTAATTTATAACTTAAATTGATTTATTAACACAAAAATTTGGCAACCTAATATAGAAAATATTATTTTTGAACATCTCAAAGTTATATCTAGAAATAATTGATAAAGAATTATTAACCACTCAACAATTAGACTAATCCTTGAGAAAATTTACTAACATGGGCCTTGATTCCAATTACTGTATATCTGACCAGTATTTTTATTTGTTTTTTTAATATATTTTATTGATTATGCTATTACAGTTGTCCCATTTTCTCCCCTTTATTCCCCTCTTCCATGCACACTTCTTCCCACGCACATTCCCCCTCTTTAGTTCATGTCCATGGATCATATATATAAGTTCTTCGGCTTTTACATTTCCTATACTATTCTTAACCTCCCCCATCTATCTTCTACCTACCATCTATGCTTCTTATTCCCTGTACCTTTTTCCCCTCTCTCCCCACCCATTCCCCTGATGATAGCCCTCCATGTGATCTCCATTTCTGTGATTCTGTTCCTGTTCTAGTTGTTTGCCTAGTTTGTTTTTGTTTCTGTTTTAGGTTCAGTTGTCAATAACTGTGAGTTTGTTGTCATTTTACTGTTCGTATTTTTGACCTTCTTTTTCTTAGATAAGTCCCTTTAACATTTCATAGAATAAGGGCTTGGTGATGATGAACTCCTTGAACTTGACCTTGTCTGGGAAGCACTTTATCTGCCCTTCCATTCTAAATGATAGCTTTGCTGGATAGAGTAATCTTGGATGTAGTTCCTTGCCTTTCATGACTTGGAATACTTCTTGCCAGCCCCTTCTTGCCTACAAGGTTTCTTTGGAGAAATCAGCTGACAGTCTTACGGGCACTCCTTTGTAGGTTACTGTCTCCCTTTCTCTTGCTGCTTTTAAGATTCTCTCCTTATCTTTAATCTTGGGTAATGTAATTTTGATGTGCCTTGGTGTGTTCCTCCTTGGGTCCAAGTTCTTTGGGACTCTCTGAGCTTCCTGGACTCCCTAGAAGTCTATTTCCTTTGCCAGATTGGGGAAGTTTTCAATTTCTTTCTGTTCCTCTTCTCCTTCTGGCACCCCTACGTTTTGGATGTTGGAACGTTTAAAGATATCCTGGAGGTTCCTAAGCCTCTCCTCGTTTTCTTGAATTCTTGTTTATTCATTGTGTTCTGGTTGAATGTTTCTTTCTTTCCTCTGGTCCACACCATTGATTTGAGTCCCGGTTTCCTTTCTGTCACTGTTGGTTCCCTGTACATTTTCCTTTATTTCACTTAGTGTAGCCTTCATTTGTTCATCTAATTTGTGACCAAATTCAACCAATTCTGTGAGCATCCTGATTACCAGTGTTTTGAACTATGCATCTGATAGGTTGGCTATCTCTTCATCGCTTAGTTGTATTTTTTTTTCTGGAGCTTTGATCTGTTCTTTCATTTGGGCCTTTTTTTTTTTTTTTTTTTTTTTTTTTTTTTTTTTTTTTTTTTTTTTTTTTTTTTTTTTTTTTTTTTTTTTTTTTTTTGTCTTGACGCACCTGTTACATAGTAAGGGGCAGAGCCTTAGGTGTTCACCAGGGTGGAGGCAGCCACGTGGCTGCATTGCTGACACTGTTTGTGGGGGAGGGGTCCGAGAAGGAACAATGCTTGCTCCTCTCTCTGCCGGTTTTCATTCACTTCTCCCGCTACCCACAATCAAATTGGGACCTTCTGGCGCTGGTTCCCAGGTGGGTGGACTTGTGTACGTGCTAGGACCCTGTGGGTCTCTCCAACCAGCTCTCCTGTGAGGCTGGGAGTTTCTCCCACCACCTCAACCCTCACAGGAGTTTTCAGTCAGAGGCTTTGAGGTCTTATTTCCCCTCGCTGGAACTCTGGGTTGCGTGGTTTATCTCGCTCCCCAGTTGTTCCTTTTGTTTTATCCACACATGGATGTGGGACCGCCTGGTTGGCCAGCAGCGACCTCACCTAGTCTGCCGGCTGCGCCTTGCCCGCCCCAGTCTGCCAGCCGCCGCCCTACCTCAAGTCCTCTCCCGAGACTCCTCTCTGCCCAGCTGCCCATCTCTGCCCCTCCTACTGGTCTGGATGAATGTTTCTTCTTTAACTCCTTGGTTGTCGGACTTCCATACAGTTCAATTTTCTCTCAATTCTGGTTGGTTTTTGTTTTACAATTTGTTGCTGTCCTTCTTTTGGTTGTGCAAGGAGGCACAGTGTGTCTACCTATGCCTCCATCTTGGCCAGAAGTGCCAGCACCATTTATTGAAGAGGCTTTTTCCATTGTATATTTTTGGCTCCTTGTTTAGAAAATTATTTGCCCATATAAATGTGGGTTTATTTCTAGGCTGTCAATTCTGTTCCATTGGTCTGTGTGTTTTGTTTTTCTGCTAATGCCATGCTGTTTGATTATTGTCACTGTGAGTATAATTTGAAGTCAGGGAGTGTGATACCTCCAGATTTTTTCTTGGGATTATTTTGGCTATTTGGGGTCTTTTGTGGTTCCATACAAATCTGATGATTTTTTTTGTTCTGTTTCTTTCAAAATGTTATTGGGATTTTGATGGGGATTGCATTAAATATATATATTGCTTTGCATAATATGGCCATTTAAACTCTGTTAATTTTTCCAATCCATGAATATGGGATAGCTTTCTATTTTTTTATGTCTTCTTTAATGTCTTGTAGTTTTCAGAGTATAGGTCCTTCACATGCTCTATTAAGTTTATTCCTAGGTATTTTATTCTTTCTGTTGCAATTGGAAAAGGATGTGTCTTTTAGTTCTTTTTCTGAAATTTCATTGTTAGTATATAGAAATGCAATGGATTTTTGTACATTTATTTTTGTATCCTGCAACTTTTTTGTATTTGTTTATTGTTTCTAAAAGTCTTCAGAGTTTTTTAAATAAGAATCATGTCATCTACAAAAGTCAAGAGCCATGTGATTTCACTCATGTGGGATATAAAACTGTTAGTAACAAATGAACAAATAGGACAAACAAACAGACAACAGTTTGGTGGTTAACAGAAGGAAAAGGGGGTGAGGGAGTGATAAAGGGTAAAGGGGATCAAATGGGGACAAAAGATCTGACGGTGGGTAGTAAACACACAATGCAGTATTCAGATGATGTGTCATAGAATTGTACACCTGAAACCTATATAATTTTATTAACTAATGTCACCCCAATACATTTAATTTTATAAAGAGGGGTGCCCTGGCTTGTGTAGCTCAGTAGATTGAGCTCCAGCCTGCAAACCTAAGGGTTGCCTGTTCAATTCCCGTTCAGGACACATGCCTGGGTCCCTGGTTGGGGGCTTGTGAAAGGTAACCAGTTGATGTATCTCTCACACATCGATGTTTCTCTTCCTCTGTTTCTCCCTCCCTTCCCCTCTCTCTAAAAAAAAATTAATTAATTTTAAAAAATTAAGAGGGGTAGATATAACTTTTCTAAGTGCTGAATGGTTGCTGAACAAATGATTTATGGTACATTTTAAGTTGCTGTTTTGAACAAAATGATTTATGGAGGGGGAAATAAAATTATTCTTTAATATCCTGAAACATCTGACAACCTATGCAAGTTTCACTGATATGCTCTCTGCTGGAAAATACTGCTTTTTAAAATTGATGACATATTTACTTTTCTCAGACTGCCTCTATGGTTGTAAATCATTCCTTGTTGTTTGTTGAGAAGCAAATTTATTTATTTATTTATTTCTCTCTTTCTTTCTTATTTTTAGAAAGAGGGAAAAGGAGGGAGAAAGAGAGTGAGAGAAACATCAAATGGTTGCCCCTCACATGCCTCCAACTGGCCTGCAACCCAGGCATGTGCCCTGACTGAGAATCAAACCAGTGACCTTTTGTTTTGCAAGCTGGCACTCAGCCCACTGAGACACACCAGCCAGGGCAAGATTTTTTGGTTTTGTTGTTTAAACATTTTATTTATTTATTTTTACAGAGAGGGGAAGAGAGGGAGAAAGAGAGAGAGAGAAATATCATTGTGTGGTTGCCTCTTGAACAGCCGCCATTGGAGACCCAGCCCACAACTCAGGCATGAGCCCTGACTGGGAATCGAACCAGTGACCCTTTTGTTACAGAACAGACGGGACATGGGGAGCAATGAGCAATATACTATTACTGAATGGACCTACCCTTGTGCTCCGAGGCTCCCCGACCCTATACTAGGTTTGCTTTGCCTGCCGTCAGGGAAAGACATCTCTCACTGCCAGAGACTGGTGAAAAGGAAAGGGATTATTTATTTAAAGAGTTATACAAACTTAAGAGTAATGACTGAATGTTTTCACTGAGATCCCAAAGTCCTTTAGAATACCCATAAACACAGACTCCTTCCTTCCCCGTCTGCCCCATCTGGGGTACCGTATCTCAGAAAAAGAAATAGAAGTCCGTGGTTCAGGCAGCCCCTCGGTTCTGGCATCATCAGCTGTGTCGCCTCCACGATCTCCAGTTAATCCAAAACCACATGGCACCTTCTCCTGGCCCACCAGCAAGAGTCCTATCACCCCTTTTCTTCTAGGCAAAGTCTCTCCTGCTTCCTAAGCCACGTGGCAAAAAGGGAGCACCCTAAAGTTGCATGGTTCTTCTCTGCCCAAGCTGCGTGATCCCCAAAAGACCCCACATGGCTGCCACTCCTGGGTTTAAATCCCAGCGCCAATCTTCTGCAGTATCATTTCCATCTCCTCCCACAATTGGCCACACCTGCCTGCATTCCTGTATTTTTTTAGCTTTACTGGGATGCCATACTAAGTCTGGGCAGGTGTGACCCTGTGGTGGGGAGCCAATCATCTCCAAGCTCTTACGCAGGCACTGTAACCAGGGGGAATTGCCTCCCAGTTACATCCTGGGTGGAAGTCACTCCCATCCCCTGGCTCAAAGCATGACCGCAGTTATTTAACATATCCATGAAACCAATTAAAGGTTATAGATATGTTAAACGATCATTCTAGAGGTTACCTGCAAAAGTGTTGCTATTCAAAACAACTCTCAATGGCCCTGCTCCGTGCGTCCATCACCCAGCTCAGACTTGTGGGGGTGAGGACATCCTATGTATACATATTTTTCTAATATTTTCTGGACACCAAGTTCTAGACCCCATTACAAATCCCTATTTAGCCCACCCCCTCTTGGCTGCACCCCGCTACACTTTGGTTCGCAGGCCAACACTCCGTCTACTGAGCCACACCAGCCAGGGTGAGAAGCAAACTTCTTATTCACTCCCCCATTAACCGGGAGTTTCCGCAGACTTTCAGGGTCCCATAGGTTTGTCAGTTTCCACTCTATCATTTTCCCCATTCCACTTCTGTAACAGTGGAAAATTGTAACATTGGGGGATTGTAACCCACCCTACCAATCTTTTGACATTATTTCTGTAAGTGCTGACTCTGACTAATACATGGTTTGTAGATAAACAGCATGTTTGTATAAGAATCTTAGGAACTACTTCAAAAGATACAGATTCCAACCTTCAGGTATCAGCTCCAGGAGATTTGCTGACATTCAATATTAAAGCCAGGATGACGTAAAGTCAGGATGACATGTGAATCCAGGATGACTAAACCAGGATGATGCACACCGGACCATTACTTGCCTTATCAGAATGGACTGTGCTCATCTCTACGTAGAGAACTTCTCGACCCCCCTCCCCTGATCTCTTTGTTCTGTCTTCCTCTCCCTCCTTATAAAAACCACTGCCTCTGCCCTGGCCAGTGTGGCTCAGTTGATTAGACCATCATCCCGTAACTGAAAGGTGGCAGGTTCGATTCCAATCAGGGCACATGGCTGGGTTGTGGGATTTATCCCCAGTCTGGGTGTGTATGGTCCCCAGTCCTGGCTCCTACAGGAGGCATCCAATCAGGCTTCTCTCTTGCACCCAAGTTTCTCTCTCCCTCTTCCTCTCTCTCTAAAGGCAATGGGAAATTGTCCTCAAGTGAGGATAAAAGCCAATCAAACAAACAAAATCCTCTGCCTCCACTGAGCTGTAGAGTTAGACTTTCAGATGAGAATCCCCCATATTCAGGGGTATGGGCTTTCACACATGAGTGCCCCATCTTCCAGGTGACCAGCACCTGAAAATAAACCACTTTCCTTTACATCAGCACTACCTCTGGAGTATTGGCTTTCAAAGCAGCAGACAGCTGGACCTGACTTCAGTTACAGGTTTTGGCTACTCAGTTGGGACTATGTGGATCCTGTTAAGACCAGGCAGGCCTGGGCTGGGAGTTCCATCTGCTTGTGGCAGGCTGACCCCATGACAGGGGTTGTGATTGCAGGAATTTCCCAGCAGCTGCCAAAAGCTGTTTATCTCAGGGACTCTCCCTACTCTCCCTCTCAAGGCATCAGCTGCCTTTAAATGCTTTGCTGGTGACTCTGGGGAGTCAACTAACTCCAGACTGGGTAAGTCCCTGGTGTACACAACCAGGAGCTCCTGCCCCACCACTTGGGTTCTTTGAACCATTTGGGATTCTGTAGGAATCAGTAGGTGCCTCTTGGTGGTAGGCATGGCTCAGTGACAAGAAGTATCCCAGTTCCCCAGTGTAGGATTTTGTTGGAGAACTCTTTTGGTTATGGTATACGGATATTTGGGTATTGCTTGCTCTTAATTGCTTTATGTTGTGGTGTGTTCTTATTAATACTGCTTTTTAAATGTCAGTTTTGTTTCTCTGTTCCTCCATGGGAGGAAGTCAGTTTCTGTTTGAGAGCACTCATCTGTCTGAAGTGAAACTGGTTTTCTTATCTGTCTGTTTTGGTTACAGTTGTTCTTTGTTTGCCTTCTTATCTTTGGGGGACTTCCTTTGATCTTTGGTGGTGTGTACATAGCAGGAATCCTCTGTCTTTGCCATTTGGGCTTTGTGCCATTTGGACCTTGTCAAGGTCATTTGTGGTACCTGCTCACTGAGATAAGATTTTAAGCCTAGCGTACCTGTCCTTCCTTTTAGAGGAGTTAGTTTGAGAGTACTCATTTGTCTGAACTTTGTTTTAGATGTTTTTGTTTCTGTTTTGAAGAGAAGCAGCTTGGTCTTGATCCCAACAGAGAATCCATTAGTTTGCATTTTAGGCTAATTAGAATCGGTTTGCCAAAGGTCTGGTAAATGAGGTAAGATCTCTTATGTGCAAGCTTTCATGTTGTTACATCATAAGGGTTCCCCTTAGAAAAGATTTGTTAATGGTTTGAAAAAGGAAAAGATCCCACTCCCCTCCCAGACAGTAAAACTCAGGAAGAAAAGGGGGTAGGCAATGAGTCTTTCTAAACAGTCTCAATCCTCCCTCTAGGGGCTCGGGAGCTGCTGCAGTCCCAGGAATAACGGGGAAATTAATGTCACCTCCAAACCCTGTGCAGACTGCAGGAAGAGTAAGGGTGACTGCCCCACCTCAATGTGAAGTTGGGAGGAGGGGAAATGGGCATTTTTAAACTTAACCAGCTAATGTCATGCCAAGCCTGATATCTCCTCTGCCTCTTCTTCAGCCTCTCAAAAGTTTTCAAGCCCACTAGATAATGACACAGCTCACTTTTGAGCACATGAAAGGAATGCAGTGATCACCAAGAATAAAAATGTGTGTTTGCCAATGGGGGGAAACCTGTATCTGAAAGTTATAAAATGTGTTCATAAATTTTTCAATCTAAAGAATGCTAATTACTTACTTTTAGTTGTCACTAAAAATTAAAAATTAAAAATTCTAGCCCTGGCTGGGGTGGCTCAGTGGATTGAGCACAGGCCTACAAACCAAGGGGTCGCCAGTTCGATTCCCAGTCTAGGGCACACGCCTGGGTTGTGGGCCAGGTTCCCACTGCGGAGGTACATGAGAGGCAACCACACATTGATGTTTCTTTCCTTTTCTTTCTCCCTCCCTTCCTCTCTCTCTCAAAATAAATAAATAAAATCTTTTTCAAAAAATTCTAATTAGGTTGGGAAAATATATGGTTTCAGTAATAAAATATGTAAATTATGGCAATATATTTTGATAGAAATAGAATTCAAAGTGGATTGTTCTAATGTTGGTTATTTGTGAATGATTTAAAAAGAAAAAACCTAAAAGGATCTGTGTAAGTGGAGGAAAGATTGTGTAGTCAGGGGTGTCCAACCTGCAGCCTGCAGGCCACATGCAGCCCAGGATGGCTGTGAATGTGACCCAACACAAAATCACAAATTTACTTAAAACATTATGAGATTTTTTTTTGTGATCATGTGTCACAATGTATTTAATGTATGGCCCAAGACTACACTTCTTCTTCCAGTGTGGCACAGAGACGCCAAAAGGTGGGACACCCCAGGTGTAGATGGGAGAAGCAAAAAGAGAAGGAATTGAGGAAGCGAGAAAAGGTGAGAGAGGAATAGAGGAAAGGGACATACAGGAAGAAAAGACATTGGAGGAGGAATTCTGAAGAAGGAAAATGGAAATGGGAAAAAAGTGATAAGAGAGAAAAAGAAAAGGCACATAGATAAATGGTAGAGCAAGGTCATAATTTTACTGACAAATGAAAAGGCCAGAAGATCTGTTTGATTTTTAAAAACCAGCCCTGGCTGGTGTGTCTCAGTGGATTGAGTGCTGGCTTGCAAACCAAAGAGTCCTTAGTTCGATTTCCAGTCATGCACATGCCTGGGCTGTGTGCCAGGTCCCCAGCTGGGGGTGCACAAGAGGCACTACACACTGATGTTTCTCTCCCCTTCTCTCTCCCTCCTTTCCCCTCTCTCTAAAAATAAAATCTTTTAAAAAATAAAATAAAAAATAAAAACCAATTGTTATTTCTTGACAGAAAGCCCAGGTACAGACTTCTGGCCAAGATGGAGGCATAGGTAGATACGCTGTGCCTTCTCGCACAACCGAAAGGACAACAACAGATCTAAAAACAAGAAACAATCAGAACTGCCATAAAATCAAACATAATGTCCAAAAACCAAGGAGTTAAGGAAGAAACATTAATCCAGACTGGTAGGAGGGGTGGAGACGGGCAGCTGGGGTGGATTGGACTTGCAGCAAGGCAGCGGTTCTCGGACCGGGAGAGGTTGCACCTGGCAGAGCAGGAGGTCCCACATTTGAGTGTGGATAAACCCAGAGGAACAACTGGGGAGCAAGACAGACCGTGCAACCCAGGGTTCCAGTGTAGGGAAATAAAGCCTCAAATCCTCTAGCTGTAAAAATCCTGTGGGGGTTGAGGTGGTGGAAGAAACTCCCAGCCTCACAGGAGAGTTTGTTGGAGAGACCCATAGGGTCCTAGAATGTACACAAGTCCATCCACCTGGGAATCAGCACCAGAAGGGCTCAATTTCCTTGTGGGAGCGGAGGAAGTGACTAAAAGTCGGTGGAGAGCTGAGCAAGCAGCATTGTTCACTTTCAGACCCCTCCCCTACAGACAACATCACAGTGCAGCTACAGGGGGTGCCCCGCCCCGCCCTGGTGAAAACCTAAGGCTCCGCCCCTTACTACATAACAGGTGCACCAAGCAAAAAAAAAAATGGCCCAAATAAAAGAATAGATCAAAGCTCCAGTAAAAATACAACTAAGCAACAAAGAGATAGCCAACCTATCAGATGCACATTTCAAAACACTGGTAATCAGGGTGTTCACAGAAATGCTTGAGTATGGTCAAAAAATAGAGGAAAAAATGAAGGCTGTGAAAAGTGAAATAAAGGAAAATGTACAGGGAACCAACAGTGACAGGAAGGAAACCGGGACTCAAATCAACAGTTTGGACCAGAAGAAAGAAATAAACATTCAACCAGAATAGAATGAAGAAACAAGAATTCAAAACAATGAGAAGAGGCTGAGGAACCTCCAGGACAACTTTAAACATTCCAATATCCAAATCAGGGATGCCAGCAGGAGAAGAGGAAGAGCAAGAAATGGAACACTTATCTGAAAACATAATGAAGGAGAATTTCCCCAATCTGGCAAAGGAAATAGACTTCCAGGAAGTCCAGGAAGCTCAAAAAGTCCCAAACAAGTTGGACCCAAGGAAGCACACACCAAGGCACATCATAATTACATTAGCCAAGATTAAAGATAAAAAGCCCTGGCTGGCATGGCTCAGTGGGTTGAGTGCTGGCCTGCAAACCAAAGGGTGGCCAGTTCGATTCCTAGTCAGGGCACATACCTGGGTTGCAGGACAGGTCCCCCAGTAGAGGGCACGTGAGAGGCAACCACATGTTGATGTTTCTCTCCTTCTCTTCCTCTCTCCCTTCCCCTCTCTAAAAATAAATAAATAAAATCTTAAAAAAGAAAAGATTAAAGATAAAGAGAGAGTCTTAAAAGCAGTAAGAGAAGTTACCTACCAAGGATTTCCCATAAGACTATCAGCTGATTTGTCCAAAGAAACGTTGCAAGAAGGGGCTGGAAAGAAGTATTCCAAGTCATGAAAGGCAAGGACCTACATCCAAGATTACTCTATCCAGCAAAGCTATCATTTAGAATGGAAGGGTAGATAAAGTGCTTCCCAAATAAGGTCAAGTTCAAGGAGTTCATCATCACCAAGCCTTTATTATGTGAAATGTTAAAGGGACTTATCTAAGAAGAAGAAAGAGATCAGAACTATGAACAGTAAAATGACAACAAACTTACAACTATCAACAACTGAACCTAAAAACAAAAACAAGCTAAGCGAAGAACTAGAACAGGAACAGAATCACAGAAATGGAGATCACATGGAGGGTTAGCAGCGGAGAGGGGGAGGAGGGAAAGGTACAGGGAAGAAGTGTAAATGGTAGGTACAAAATAGACAGGGGGTGGTTAAAATATAGGAAGTGGAGAAGCCCTTACAAGTACAACCCATGGACATGAACCAAAGGGCGGGGGGGTGGCGGTGGGGAGGGGGTGTGCAGGACGGAGGGGAATAAAGGCGGGATGAAATGGGACAACTGTAATAGCATAATCAATAAAATATATATATTTTAAAAGCCCAGGTACAATTGACAGTAGCAAACAAATTAATTGATTTCTTAGTCTAATGTACTTTCATTTGTAATTCTAAGTGTTATCTTACAAAGTTATTACTACAAAAAGCAAATTCCTTTGTCAATTGCATTGTAATCAGATTGGTAACTGTCATTTTAAATATATTTTTGTCATTTAGAGATAGTATTTTTTTTCTGATTCATTTGCAAAAATGTTTTATTGTCAAAAAGATCCATGAAAAGGACTCATTATAAAATATGAGGGGGGACCCCCCAAAAAACTGGAATTTATTTATAAAAATTGTGTATTTATTCTTAAATGTTTAAACTTCAGTCACCATCAAAGTCCTCTCCACTTGATGCAACACTGACATGTTCCCTCTGCTCAAAACAGTTTTTGAACTCGTCGATCTTGATGTGTTTCAGTGCTTCTGCTGTTTTTTGTTTCACCTCTTCCACACCAGTAAAATGTTTCCCTTTAAGGACTTTTTTCATCAAGGGAAACAAAAAATAAAGTCGCTTGGGGTGAGATTGGGTAAATAGGGAGGGTAGGGCACAGGGATCATGCCGTTTTTTATCACAAACTGCTGAACATTCAGCAAAACGTGGGCAGGTGCACTTGTAAATCACCCAACATGAAATGGGCAAATAAGTTGCGTCTTCAAAAAAAAATGTACTGACCCTAAACCAGCCTCTCACAACAACACCAGCTGGTACAGCGATACAGATGGGTTCCTAGAACACTCACCTAGCAGGGAAAGCCTGTACCACAGAAGATGATTCCATTTTTATAGGGGTCCTCTCTCATAGGAATTTCTGAGAATAAATTTTCAAATTATACCTTTGAAATCGGAATTTGTAGGTTCTGGTAAATGACTGGATTCACAGAAACATTGGCAAAAAATCAGGATAAAAAATTTAATATGGAACTGAATGAGCTGATAACTATTGTTCTTATAACTTTGTTCAAAGTATTGCTGATTTTTAAAAACTCGTTTTCTTAGAGCAATTTGCTAAATTATCCATATTGACACATTTATATTTTTCTCCCTACTTAAACCTTTAAGAACTTAAAAGCTCTTCATGACTATTATTATTTTCATGACAATATGTTTATTTGCATGAACCCAGTAAGAATCTGATTTTTTCCAGTTTCCAATTGTGGTTTTATTAACCCAAACTTTGATTGGAGTGTCATGTGCAAGAGAGACACACATAGATTCTGGATATCAGAAAAAAGCTTTAGGGTGTAAAGATTGACTTTGAAAGTCAATAAAAGCCCTTTGGAACCCTGGCTGGTGTGGCTCAGCAGATTGAGTGGCAGCCTTCAAACCAAAGGGTTCCTCTTTTTGCTCTGTGGAAAGATAACTCAGACCCTCCTGCCTCCCCATCTCCCATCCTCTTTGCCTAGGCTCTAGAATGCAGGGACAGGGGTGTGGGGTGAAGACACTTGTGGGCTGAGGGCAGGGTGGATGGATATTCAGTAGTTGGGAAGGTCCGGTCGTTAGAAGTCAGACAGACACCGTAACCTACTGCCACAAGCATTCGTGCTCTATTGAGATAGAAAATGGGGCTGGTGAAGTACATGAATGTGAGGGACCGTGAATCCAGTTCCTCATCTCCCAGCAGCTGTGAATGAAAACCACGTAGAGCCCTGACTGGTGTGGCTCAGTGGATTGATTGAGTGCTAGGCTGCAATCTGAAAGGTCACCAGTTCAATTCCCAATCAGGGCACATGCCTGGTCCCTGGCCAGATCCCCGGCCAGGTCCCCAGTTGGGGGCATGCAAGAGGCAGCCAATCCATCACACGTTTCTCCCACACACTGATGTTTCTCAGCCTCTCTCCCTCCCTTCCCTTCTCTCTAATATGAATAAACTGCACTGTCCCTCTGTCCACATCCTGTTTCCCTCTGCAGCCTAGAAGCTTCCCAAGGGAAGGCACTGGTGCTTCTTGTACTCAGAAAAGGGGAAGAGATTAAAGATGGAAATACCTAAAGGGTTTCCTGATACAACAGAAAGAGCCAGGTTGTAGGAATCAGGAGACTTTTAACTCAAATCCTGACTCTGCCACCACTTCCACACCACTTCCATGGTGGCCTTGGGCACACCACTTTCATTCCCTATAAAATGATAACTTGAACTAGATGATCTTAAAGATCCCATTCATCTCAAAAAGTTTATTATATTTTATGAGACAAGAAACCTTATTTTATTAATTTTTACCAAATGAAAGGGCCCAAATTGAAGTTCTTATCTTGGCCAGCTGATGGCATCACTTCTCTACATAAACACAAACCAAGGTGGGGGGGCCCCAGTGCTCACAGAGCAAGGGGAAGGCTGTAGATTAGAAATTAATAAAAGTAGAAAGAAGAAAGAAAGAAAGAAAGAAAGAAAGAAAGAAAGAAAGAAAGAAAGAAAGAAAGAAAGAAAGAAAGAAAGAAAGAAAGAGAAAGAGAAAGAAGGAAAGAGGAAAGGAAAGGAAAGGAAAGGAAAGGAAAGGAAAGGAAAGGAAAGGAAAGGAAAAGAAAGGAAAGGAAAGGAAAGGAAAGGAAAGGAAAGGAAGGGAAGGGAAGGGAAGGGAAGGGAAGGGAAGGGAAGGAAGGGAAGGGAAGGGAAGGAAAGGGAAGAAGGAAAGGGAAGGAGAGAAAAGAAAAGAAAAGGAAAGAAAAGACGAAGACCTGGCTGGTGTAGCTCAGTGGATTGAGCGCAGGCTGCTAACCAAAGGGTCACCGGTTCGATTCCCAGTCAGGGTACAAGCCTGGGTTGTGGACCAGGTCCCCAGTAGAGGGCGTGCGAGAAGCAACCACATATTGATGTTTCTCTCCCTCTCTTTCTCCTTCTCTTCCTGTCTCTCTAAAAATAAATAAATAAATAAAATCTGAAAAAAAAGAAGAAGAAATGTTCAGAGGACCAGCTATTTCAAAGGACTAGGTGAACCCTGGAATCTGAGCCAGCTTCTTTTCTCCAAGGTAAGAGGAAATAAATCTAATGCATTAAGTAGACACCTTCACTGCTAGATCGGCAAAGTGACATTTGGAGAGGTGGAAGAGTAAACATGGTCAGTCCACGAGGCCAGGGATGAACCTGAGCTTGGGCTGGGCACTCCCCTTCTGTACCCACTTTACACCAACTCCTTGCTGAAAACCTCAAACATCCTGACACTTAGTCTGCATCTCTTTACCTCTGGGTTTCTTCTAGAGGGTTCACCAAACCCACTGCTGATTTATTGTCCTGAAGGGCCCCTCTCCTCACTCCAAGCGAACTGAACATCAAACATTGTAATTAGTTAGCAGAGAGCAGGAAGATGTTGAATATTTGAGAATCCGAAAAAGGTTCACTCTTCTATCTACCCTACCTCCCACTCCTTCTTCCCCATCAAAGCAAGGGGTAGGGATATGGGCACCAAAGGGGAGGACCCAGTGAAGCACCTTTTCCAGTTAGGACTGAGATCATGGGGAGACAGGATGAGGTGTGGTGAGAACGTATGTCAGGAACCATCGCTCTAAAACAGGGTTTGAAGACTGGAGAAGAGAGCGCAGATGCTACTGACCTCTGACTCCACAGGCTACGGCAGGAAAGGTGCAAAAGCAGCCGAGTGACAGAGGTGAGCAGGACTACTCAACACTCAGGAGCAGGAACAGAAGCGAGGGCATGCCCAGGTCTGCTCAGGTCCTCCCGGGCTGTGCCCAGTAGGGAGGGAACAGGAAGCTGTGACTTCCTCTCCCCTTTCCCTCCCTGCTCTTAGCCTCAAGGTCACTTGCCGCTGCAATGAATTCCAACCTGTGTTTTAGTTGGCACTGTTCCCTGGGCTTGGTGATAACTGCTCAGTACCCTGCTCCCTTCTTCCACAAACACCCCACATTTTCCTTTGAAACAATCATTCATTCAAACAGCAATGTACAAAGTGGGTTTTTTTACACCTATTATATAATTTCCCCACACCAATCTTGTGAAGCAGAAACTTTTATCTGAAAATTTTAAGCAAGGAAACTGAGGCTCAGGGGAGTAAAGTAACTGACCCAAAGTCACCCAGCAGGTGAGTAGCAGATCTGGAACTCCAGAACCTCTGCTCGTGCTCTCCCTCTTTCTCTTTCTCTTTCTGATACCCATTCTGACTTCTTGTCACATGTTTCCTCCTAGGCCCCTCCCCCCAGGCCTAAGGGTGCACTTTCTGCAGAGAAGGGGGTCTGCACACTGTTAGGAAGTGGGGCTGCAGTTTGGTTCCTGTCATCCCGGAGATGGGGTATCTCTGGTTCTCTCCCCAGGGTGGAGGCTTGGGGCTGCCCTTCATAATGTGGTAATTCCCCCTTTTCTCCTCCCTCTCTGCCGCAAGAGCCCTTCCTACACACATACGTGTGTGCACACACACCAATCTCCCAGCCCTCTCTCACCCTGCCCCACCCACCACCAATCCTGACCAACAGGCATGGGGTGGGTTGTCCCATCTACACCCCGCCCTCAGAAGTCTGGGGCCTCCTGCCGAGAGCACCCCCACCCCGCTGTCCCCTGCCAGTCTGGCCCTGCTGGCCCTGCTGACCGGCACTGAGATCTCTTATGCCCTGAGATGCCCACACCCAATACCTCTGCCCCCCCGCCCAGTTCCTGGGTCAATACCTCTTCTGCAGGCAGTATGCTGAGTGTGGATGATGCTGCGATGCCTGTCGAATTCCTAGCCCTGAGGGTTGTGGTTGCCCTGGCCTATGGGCTTGTAGGGGCCATTGGATTGCTGGGAAATTTGGCTGTGCTGTGGGTGCTGGGTAACTGTGCTCGGCGAGCCCCTTGCCCACCGTCTGACACATTTGTCTTCAACCTGGCTCTGGCAGACCTGGGGCTGGCACTTACTCTCCCCTTCTGGGCAGCTGAATCGGCACTGGACCTCCACTGGCCCTTCGGAGGCACCCTCTGCAAGACAGTCCTGACAGCCACTGTCTTCAACATCTACGCCGGCATCTTCCTCATCACAGCGCTGAGTGTTGCCCGATACCGGGTGGTGGCCATGGCGGCAGGACCAGGCACCCACCTCTCACTCTTCTGGGCCCGCATGGCCACCCTGGCAGTGTGGGTGGCAGCTGCTCTGTTGACAGTGCCCACGGCAGTCTTTGGGGCTGAGGGGGAGGTGTGGGGCGTGCGTCTGTGCCTGCTGCGCTTCCCTAGCAGGTACTGGCTGGGGGCCTACCAGCTGCAGAGGGTGGTGCTGGCCTTCATGGTGCCCCTGGGCATCATCACCACCAGCTACCTACTGTTGCTGGCCTTCCTGCGATGGCGACAACGGCGACGGCAGGGTAGCAGGGTTGTGGCCCGCTCCATCCGCATCCTCCTGGCTTCCTTCTTCCTCTGCTGGTTCCCCAACCACATGGTCACTCTCTGGGGTGTCCTGGTGAAGTTCGACCTGGTGCCCTGGAACAGCACTTTCTACACCATCCACACCTATGTCTTCCCTGTCACCACCTGCCTGGCACACAGCAACAGCTGCCTCAACCCCGTGCTGTACTGTCTCCTACGGCAGGAGCCCCGGCAGGCCCTGGCAGACACCTTCAGGGATCTTCGTGCACGACTGTGGCCCCAGAGCCCCGGCTGGGAGAGGCAGGTGGCCTTAAAGGAGGTAGGCAGAGTGGAGAGCACCCCCCAGGAGAGTGGCCCTTCTACCATGCTCACCACCTTGGACACAGGAACACCTGGGTGAAGGTGCAAGCTAAACACCCTCTTTCTGGGGCTGGCCAGGGGCAAGATCCGTGCATCCTAGGGAGAGGCTGACCTGTCTGCCAGGCTGCGATGCCCTCATGGGACATCTGATTTGTGATCTCACTCTGGGTGTGGTGGAATGCGGGAGTCCTGGGCCCACGTCAGGGCTGGGTATGACAAAGCTTACGTCTCCATTTGGAGGTGGGAAAGAAGAGGATCTTAAAATAAACCTCTGGATCACCCACAAATTGCCTTGACTTTCTCTCCCAATTCCAGCTCCATTTCAGTGTGGACAAAAGCATTCTTCGCCCCACTTCTGCCTCCCATGAGGATCCCCAGAAAATTTTCCCTAAGGGCTCTAAACTCCTGGATCTGAGGCCAGCGCCTACCTCCCTCTGCCTGTCCCCCCTGCCCCCACACCTCCAACAGGGCGTGCTCTTGTCCTTCTCTGGTGCCAGGGCCCAAAATCCCAAAATGCCCTCCTCTCCCGGCCATCTCCACCTGCTTACCCTCTCACCGGTGCCCACAGACGCCAGCACCTGCAAAGACCTCAGCTGCAAAAGCTATAATTAACCAGCAGGAAGATGCCACAGGGGAATCTTGCTGGATCCCTGGCACCAGCCAAGCCTGGAGTGTAAAACCCTGGTGTTGGCTGGGAGTCCCTGTGTGTCTCCCTTAAATCGGGATTTAAAGGGAGAAGTGAGGACAAGTCAAGGATGTGGGTGAGGCACAGTGAGGTGGCGAGATGCAGGAAAAGGCGCCAGAAGAGGAAGCTGCAGGTGGGGCTGGAGGAGCGGAAAGCACGGAAAGTGGTGCCAGCTTCCCTGCCCGAGCTTCTCTGGGAATCAGGGCACAGGGACTCACGTCCTAGCTCCAGGGGAACTCCGTGAGTCACTTTCTCTGTGCCTGTTCTCTCATCTGTGGAATGGGCTGCTGCCTGAGAGAGTGTTAGCCATTGTCCTCACACTCCATGTGGAGACAGAGAGGGAAAAGGAAAAGATGAGGGGGTAGCTGGGAGATGGGGCTGGGAGGCCATAGAGGTCTCATCTGAAATTATTTTTAAGAAAGATTTTATTTTTAGACACAGGGGAAGGGAGAAAGGGAGAGAAAAATGGATGTGTGAGAGCGCTGTGTGGTTGCCTCTCACATGCACCCCCAACCAGGGACCGGGCCCACAGCCCACGCATGTGCCCTAGCCTGGAATGGAACCAGCGACCTTTCACTTCGTGGGACGATGCTCAAAAAGTGGGCCACCACAGGTCAGGGCTCATCTGGAATGAATTGTACATGTTCTGGAGTAAAATGAAAGTTTTCTATAAGGGCTGAGTGAGGAGCTGGCTCCTCAAGCCCCTCTTGAAGGTGTGTTCTTTGGAGCAGGGGGTTCCCATTTGGTTTCCAGATTCCTGAGACCCAGCAACCCACCAAAATAAAGGTTGGCCATCACAGGGACTTTCCGGGGGGCAGCCCCTGGAAATGAAGGAGGTGGCAGAAAGATGGGGTGGAGCTCCCATTTCCATTGCCCCACCCCCAAGCTCTGGCCTGTTTTATGGCCTGGAACAAGTCTCACCCCTCAAGGTCCAACAGCGACAGCTGGGAGCAGTGTCTGTGTGCGGCGCCCCTGCACCCGTTCAGGCCAGTTGCTGAGGAGAGGTTGTAAACAGCCACCCAATTTACCACATATTGAGTAATACAGAGATTTAATTAGCCTCTCAATGTTTAATTTCCTTTTTTGATAATGTTTAAACTGGTTCTAACACTACAGGTCTGTTCCCAGCCAATTCAGGATGGGAAACCCTTACCCACCTAAGTACCCTTTGCTGCCCCACCCAGAGCTCCTCCAATGGCCCTGCCTCTGCTGGGCTCCGGA
Organism: Macrotus californicus; assembly: GCA_007922815.1. NCBI lineage: Eukaryota > Metazoa > Chordata > Mammalia > Chiroptera > Phyllostomidae > Macrotus > Macrotus californicus. The sequence continues at coordinate 39,342 of VMDR010004036.1, read as the reverse complement.
TATTGGCTCCCCTAGGGGCCTCTCTGCCTTTCGGGGCTCAGAAGTAAATATCGGCACAGTTGAGACAGGTCCGATCCAGAGATGAACACACGTAGGCTCACCTTCAGCAGGGGCCACGGAGGCGGGAGGCGCCGCCATGGAGGGCATGGCTGGGCAGCGCCTCTCAAAGGGAAAGGCACTGTTGTGACCAAGAGCTGGGCCCTGGTTCCCGTAACACGAAGCCAAAGAGCTTTGAAACTGTAGGAGGGACAGAATTAACACTGAGTTTCCAATATGGGATTGGGGAAGGGGCAACGTGACATCGTGTTTCCCAAGATGAGGAGGGGGTTGGTCAGGGGGCCACAGGAGTGGCACTGCAGGAATAGAGTTGTGGGCTTCTCCACACAAGCTCTGGGCCTGACTAGAACCCTTTACTGGGGCCCTGGGAGCATGTGGGAGGCTGCGTTCCCTGCAGTGGCCCTTGGACACTAACACTCCCCCCCCCAGCACTGGTCTTTCTGTCCTCTTTCCCTGAACAGCCTTGCGTCCCGGCCCACACAGCAGAGGGCTGCTGAGCCATGTGCGGATCGGTGTGTGAACCCTGGAGCTCTGGGATTCTTGGGCAGTTGTGGAGGGGGAAGTGAAGGACTGACCTCTTCCTGGACCCTTTCTGGGCCTGGTAACCCTTTTGCACCTAGATTTCCAGGTCTCTGAGAGGAGTGATTCTTACTGCAGATTCCATAATGGAAGAGAAAGCACCTGGTAAAGGCCTGATACTGGATGAGAATCAGGGTTGGAGGGCGCTGGCTGCTCCCCTGAGCCCCCCGCCCACCACGGGATTCCAATTCCTCTTTCCAGCTGAGGTCCCAAGCCCCATTCTCATCCCACCCCCTTGGCTCCCTGGAGATATGTGCACATAGGCCAGCATTTCTACAACCCTAGACGCACCTCCCCCACAGCCCCCGGGTAGAGTATTAACCAGAAACAGGAAGTAAAATTAATCAAAATGAGAAATGAAATCAACCTAATCTGTCAAAGAGCCAAAAAAGCAAGCAAACAACTCCTCTGAGGGGGAACCATCTTGATGAAGTGCCCCAGGGTCCCGACACTGAAGAGCCAGGGGCAGTGGGAGCTGAACCCAAACACAAAGGGCTCTAGGGAAGCTCTCGGGACTGTGTCACAGGGAGGGACGGGGGCAAGCAGCACGCAAATGAGATGAAGACAAGTTTTCTAGTGTTGGAATCCCCAGCAACCGCTGGAACCCAAGCACCCCTTCATCTTTATCCTTGTGTTTGTGAATATCAACGATTTAACAAAAAAGTCGGTAGCAGTTTCTTTTGTCAGGTCCTGTCTTCGGTGAGGCCACCTGCCCCTCCTGTGAGAGGAAAAGGCCCCTTTCAGAGGAACGCAGGGCGTTGCCTGGCTCTTCCCCCTGCACAGCGCCATCGGAACCGGCAGACATTCACAGACAGTGCTTCATAGGGTTCCATGTTTTTAATTTTCCTTGCTTTATATTTTACTTGTTTTTTACAATCAAATTGGCAGACAAATGGCTGGGGCTGGTGGGCACTGGGGGTCCATTGAAAAATCCCCCCAGTTCAGGCTGAGGTTTCAGGTCATAGTTGGTGAGGTGCAGGATAAGGTCAGGGTTTGTAGAGATTTCCCAACTCACCCCAGAACTCTGTTTCCAAATGGCTGGGGAAGAGGTCAGACTAGGTCACCCATTACTAGAGAGGAGGGAAGAGGTCATTATTCCCCCATCCCTCAAGTTCTTCAGAGATGTGGAGATAGAAGGCTGCACTTTCTAATTGCCCACAATCTTCTGTTAAAAATATAAAACACGTGCAGTTGGCTTTGGTACAAAAAAAGAAAACAACAACAAAAAGACATTCTGGCCCCTGTGGGTTTTTCCCTCACCCCCAACCGACCCTTATGGCCACCTCAACCTCTATTCCATCAACTCTGGGAAGCCAGGCTTTGTTTCCCGGGGCTTCCACAGAGCACGGAGAGAAGAGAGAACAGCAGTACAAGGTTGAGGGAAGAGGGACATGGCCCTGCCCACAGCCCTTCTTGAAGGAGCAGTAGGGTCCTATGGTTGCAGCCTCTCTTTAAAGACGGTGTTGCTGGGAGGCTGTCAGGGCGAGAACCCAGCAGCGGCATGGTTCAGCCTGAGTAAACCCCAGTAGTGTTAAAGGGCAAGGCCCCTGGTCCCTATGGCTTGGTTCCCATGTCCCTGGTCCTCTAATCTCCCCTCTCCTTCCATAACTAATAAACAATAAATAAATAAATTTTCCTAAAGTAGAGGGAAGAAGGCATGAAAAATTGGCATCTGTGGTGTAGTTTCTGGATGCCACCAGGGGGCACTGTGGCCTAATACCCCCAGCTTCCTCAATGGCCCCAGGTATCCAAGGATCCCAAGAGCTGGCAGGGACAATCAGCAGTTCAAATGTTCCCTGGTCATTGACAGGCTGGAGTCCCCAAGGTTTGCCTCCCTCAGTAATGTTCTTCAGGGGGCACAGGAAGGAGGGAGGGGCCCCCTTAGCTCTCTGAAGCTACAGACTCCCCGTCGCGGCTCTCGGTCTCCTCTGGGATGTCCTGCATTCGGGTGAAATCTGAAGGGGACAGGGCAAAGTCAGCAAGTGAACAGGAGCTCCCATGAACACCCTTACCCTAAAGCCTCCCCATCTGCAGGCTAGGAGCTCTGAGGCTGGGAACCCCTGGGTTAGGGAAAAATTTCTGTCAACAAAATAAGTAATGTGCCCACACCTAGGTACTTTATACACTTTGGAAGTATATGAAGATAAAATTTGATTAATAAAATTCAAACTATTTTATATTAACTATATGAAGTCATGGTAGCTTTTGGTTATTTTGTATTTCCTGAACCAACTATAAGAATTCGGAGGTCTTTGACATTTTTTTGAACTTTAAAAAATCTGTTTCTACTTGAAAAGTTTGGGAATCACTGACTTATGGAGTCTTCGCTTCCTGGATCTCACCACACACTCTCCATCAGACAAAACAGGAAACCCTCATGTCCATCCCAACAGTTCCCGTAGACCTCAGTGGTTAGTTAGGAACCTCCCAAATGTTCCCATGCTCCAGGATGCAGGCTCCATTTGGAAAGCACAGCCCAAGGGTCTCAACCCAGGCTGCACCCTCTTCTGCTCCATGTCTCTGCTAGGGTCTCACCTCGTGGACTGTGGGGTGGAGACAGACGGCTGCTACCTTCCTCCTCACTGCCAGTGTCAGGGTCACTGCTATCTTGTAGCCGCTCCTCAGGGCTGCCCAGCTCCTGCCTCTCTTGATCCTCAAAGGGTCGATGGACAGAGCGAACAGTCACAGGCAAATCCAGGCGGTCATGGCCTCGGCTGGGCTATGGACGGCGGGCAGGAAAAGCAGCAGGCCAGGGAATGAGCAGTGTGAAGTCAGCAGGCCCTGCTCAGCTGGAGGCAGTGAGCCCTGCTGGGCCCCAAGACTTAGTGCTCTCAGGAGACCCATCACTGACTGACTTCTTTCTGCATCCACCTAAGAGTTCCAGCTCTCTAACTAGTACCCTAATCTCCTCTAAGTCTGTTGCCCAATTTCACTTGGGCTCAAATCCTGTGGGTTCCTTTCAGGTTTTCCCATGGACCCAGATGTCCACCCCAGGTTAGTTCACTGCTCCAGGCTTCCTTACCTGTGGCGGAGTAAAACTCAAGTACAGGGCATCGCCTGCAGGGAGGCTCCGACGCCGAGGATCCACAGGCCTGCGGGCCCAGGGAGCCTCCAGGGGGAGGGGGTCGGCCTGGCCCAAGGCGGCCAGCTGCCTGCGAGCCTCTTCAGCCTCCCGCTCCAGCAGACCCCGGGCCTGCTCGCTCTCCCGGAGCCGGGCTTCCAGGCTGCCAGCCTCGGCTGCTCGCTCTTCACCGAGGCGCCGGCAGCGCCGCAGTTCCTCCTGCAGCAGCGTGTGTTGCCGTTGCAGTAATGCCAGTTCCGTGGCCTGCTTTTCGGGAGCCACAGGGGTAGCCCCTGCTCTGCCAACCTCCCCATCCCGAGAGTTGGCTCGCGTCAGCTTCTCTCGTCGCTCGGGGCCCTCAGGGAATCGGGCTTCCATCAAAGTATCCTGCTGGGCCACAGCCGCCTAGGGTGGAAGGGGGACACATGAGTCTAAGAGAGACCCCACCCCATTTCTTCTAGCCCTCAGCCTCAGCCCCAGGGACCAGGTCAGGACTCCTGGAGTGCTCTAACTGGGACAAGGTGTGGAAAGGCCAGCAGAACCACTCCGCCCCACCCCAGCAGCTCTGCTCTAGCTCCTCCCCTTCCCCATCCCAGCCCCTGCCGCACTCACCTGTAGGCCATGGAGAAGTCCGTAAAGGTTGACCAATCGCTGTAACGCTTCCTGAGGACAGAGGATAGCGGAGAGGGTGGGAACAGGGCCCCAGCTTCAGGGTGGGAGAACTGCCCGGAAGCTGAGTAAGTGTGGGTGTGGGGACAGTAAGACTCCAGACACTCTGAGGTGTGCACTCTCCATACCCCTCCAACCTGGGCTCCAATTGCTCAGACTGAGAATACCCCCCCTTCGGTCTCCTACACCATCAAATTCCCATCTCACCTCCTGGGGAGGTCTCAGCTGATTTCCATTTCGATCCTGCAGAAATGGGCAAGGGTAGGGAGTCAGCAGGCACACAAGTCCCTGGTACCTGTCCCTGATAGTTCCATGTCAAGATTCTATAGGCCAGCTGTCCCTTTCCCATCCTCTAGCCAAGTCCTGACACCTCCTGAGGACCCACCTTCTGGCTGGAGTCTGAGTCGGCTCTACAGAGCTCAATTGAGCCATTGAAGGTTCTGGCCTCGCCATCTGTTGAAGGGAGAAAAGAATGAGCTGAGCTCACTTCCCCAGGACCCTGACCACTCGGTCCCTGCCCCCACCCCTACCTTGGTCCCCCGCCCTGGCACTCACTGGCAGTGATTCCAGGACTCATGTGACCACCACTTTCTGCTTCCATGGGCAGGGCTGGTTCCCGGGACATCAAGAGCAGGTCCATTCCGGGCCCCACCAGCAGGTCTTTCAGACCCTCCACTGAAGGACAAGAGCAAGAGGTAAGGGCAGAAGCAACACAGAACCCTGTGGGGAATGGGAGGGGATGCCACTTGTGCAATACAGGTGGGCTGTGTGGCTACCTAGGGGAAAGGGCCCTGCACAGGCGGGCTCTCACTCACACCGCCACGCATGAGGCGGAGTTCATTAAAGGTGCCCCAGGGCAGCCCAAGTGTATGCAGCATGAGAGGTATCTAACAGTAGTAAGAACCACCTCTCTTGCCCTGACTTTCCCAGCACCTGGCACATAGCAGACATTCGAGGGAGCTTAGGGACTGTGGGGCTGACATCCCCTTTGTCTGTGTGCATCCAGGTCTACCCCATGTCCACATTCCGGTAAGCGCGCACTCTTCCCTAGGTGCTGCCTCACCCTCACGGATGGCATCCTGCAGCAGCCGCTCGCCACGAGGGGACTCGAGGGACTCGGAGCGGAAAAGGCCCCTGGGCAGAGTGGGCATGGGCCTCCCACTGCTGCCGTCCTCTTCCACCTGGAAGTGGGTCATCTCGGCGAACAGTCCGACCTTCTCTTGCAGCAGCTCCACCAGCGCCCGGTCTTTCTGTTGCAGCTCCACTGTGGATAAGGAACAGCTAAGCATACAGGCGGGCACACGGAAGAGCCAGCTGCGGAGCGGCAGTCCCCCCAGAGGCAGCTCTGGGGTTAGGGGCCATGCGTGGGTAGAGCGGCAGGACTGAGCTTTGATTTTTTGGTAATTATGAAAAAGAAAAAGAAATATTTTGGAGAAAAGTAACATAGGTATTTTTGTTTTAAAAACAAAAGTAAACCCCTAGCTGGTATAGCTCAATGGATTGAGTATGGACTGCAAACCAAAGGGTCGCTAGTTCGAATCCCAGTCAGGGCACATGCCTGGGTTGTGGGTCAGGTCCCCAGTGGGGGCCAAGTGAGAGGCAACCACACATTGATGTTTCTCTCCCAACTTATAAATAAATAAATATCTTTAAAATAAATAAGTAAAGACCAAATTTAAAAAATGCTTTTAAAAAAATTAAAAATAAAATAAAAACAAAAGTTAAAAAGACTTGCGGCCTAAACCGAAGGTTGTCCAACAGTTTTCATCCCCCGTCTTCCTTTACTTAGGGAATGTGCACGAGTTTCATCTGGGCACGTGGCCGCCCAGTTAGGCCACATTTCCCGACCTAATTTGCAGCTAGAATTTGCCATGTGACTAAATTTGGGGCTATGGGTGTGCCTTCTGGGTCTACCCTCAAAAGAAATGGGTATAAACTTTCTCTGTTCCTTTACCCCTCCCTGCCCCGCTGGCTGGGGTGCAGACCGTGCCCTAACTGACGTAATGACGGCAGTAAAGCAGTAAGTCACTCCCTCAGTCCTGGCCTTTCTAGTTCCCATCCCCAGAGGCAGCCATGGTAATATCTTATCTTTGAAGAGATATTACAAACACACACATCATACATTTGATATATATTTATCCCCGTGATTTTTACACCAAAGGTAGCATATACTTTACGTTGTTTTAAATCTTGCTCTTTTCTTTAAAAAAACAACAACAACAGATTTTATTTATTTATTTTTAGAGGGGGAAAGAGAGGGAGAAAAATATCAATGTGCAGTTGTCTCTTGAACTCCCCCTACTGGGGACCTGGCCTGCAACCCAGGCCTGTGCCCTGACTGGGAATCGAACTGGTGACCCTTTGGCTTGCAGGCCGGCACTCAATCCACTGAGCCAAACCAGCCAGGGCTAAACCTTGCTCTTTTCTCTTAATGATGTATTTTAAGTATTAATCTACATCAGCCCTCATAGAGCCATCTCATTTATTAAAATAGTTGCATATAATTCCATTGTGTGAATGTATCATAAATTATTTAACAAATCCCATGGGTGGACTTACTCTTAATTCGCCGCAGGTAAGCCTCATCCTCTGTCTCAATCAGGGGGAAGTCGTCCCTGGATGGGCAGCTGGAAGTGTAACAGATTGGGTGGGAGTGGTGGGAGGAAGCTCCGTTACAGACCGGAAATCAGTTTCCCTCCTTCACAAACATGTGCTATGCTTTCCTGTAAGACCCATTGGCTATACACCCTGGTCTCCTTCACTCTTGACCCTCCCCTTTCTTAGCGCCGATCATCTGTATTCGCTGCTTTGTATGGGCCTCTCCTAAGGTCACCTGGAGGCAGCACAGTGCAGAGGGGCAACTCCGGCCCTTGACATCTAGCAAACTGGGCTGATATCCTGGCGCCACTTTTACCAGGTGATCAACTTTCTACTTCCTCATCGGAAAAATGGGGATACTATCTTCCTTATAGGTTTTTCGTTAGGATTAAATGCAATAATGTAACAGCGCTTTGACAATGGTGGAAGCTCAGTAAATTACAGTGAATAATTTTAATTATAATTTTAACAATTATAAATATTAATACTATTAATAAAGAAGCCACTGTGGATCTAATGTCAATGGGACAGGTATTTTGCATTGTTTTGCTAAAACAGGCAATTTCATAGTTTTGTATGCATTTCTGCAAACTTGGTTCAAAAGTCTAAATTGCGGAAATTTAAAAAATAGGTTTACATATTATGAAGTGGAGAAGAATCCATTTTTCTGAAAGCCAAAAAAGAATTACAAACATCCTAACTGAGTATCATCTTCAAGAACCCATTTCCGGCATTTCGCGCGCACTTCGCCTGGTTTTGTCCCAACAGCCGCAGCTGGCCGGCCGCCACAAGAGACCTGCTGTTCAGCAGGCCAGGCAGCATCCGTCTTGCCTCTACCACACAGTTTATTTATGAGACTTGCTCCTCTTAGCCCCAGTGTCAATGCTTTCATTTCTTTTTCGCTCATTTTTAGAAAACAAAGGTAAAATGCAACACAATCCAAATAACAGCCCACTGCCCATAGACCACAATGTTAGGGCAGCTGAAACCGGACTGCCAGGCTGACAGCTCTCCCACCATCTGACAGTTCAAAATACTCCTCTGCTTGTCAGCTCGTGTTGCGTTTGAAAGGCGGTCCAGGTTGTCATATATGAGAACATAAGACAACCTTTTCTGCCTTGGGCCATCCTGTCTCCCACCCAGCCTCTGCCTCTACCTCTGAATCCTAGGTCCTCATCCCAGGGAGTGCTGTGGCCGGGGGCCCGAAGCTGAAGGCACCCTGAGGCCATACACACACTCACAGGCGCACACTCTGCTGAATGACTCGGATCCAGGTGCTCCGGTCGTCCCGAGATGCTGTGTGGACCTCATACATCTCAGGGGGCGCTGCACTGATCAGAAACATCCCTTTCTCCTGGTTGGCAATGTCCCGAACGATGAGATTCTGCAGTGATACCACAGAGGGCTTGTCCTGTCAGTAGGAGGAAAGAAGGGTTAAGCTTGGGAATCCTGATCCTTGGATATTTGGATGATCTTCAGTCCTTCTGGAATAACCGAAGGAAAGAAGAATACGCCCACAGTACAAGATAAGAGCCCCAACTTTGGTGCCAACCAGAAAGGACCTAGAAGCATGTGTGACCCTTGGCAATTTAATTAACTTTTTTTAAAAAGATTTTATTATTTACCTTTAGAGAGAGGGGAGGGGAAAGAGGGAGAGAAACATCAGTACGTGGTTGTCTCTCGTGCACCCCCTACTGGGGACCTGGCCTCCCACCCAGGCATGTGCCCTAACTGGGAATCGAACTGGCAACACTTTGGTTTGCAGGCCTGCTCTCAATCCACTGAGCCACACCAGCCAGGGCCAATTTAATTAACCTGAAGCTTTACTTTCCTCATTTACAAAAAGGGGATATTAACTGGCCTCTCTCACAAGTGTGAAAGTGCCTGCACACAGGAACAACCCCTGTTAGTTTTCCTATTTCTTAATTCCCTATTTCTTATTCCATAGCCATGGACTCCAGAGGATTCCAGGGTTTTTTCGGACTCAGGTAGGACAGCAAAAAGGGCCTGAAACACTAGTTTGTGCTCAGAAAGGAGGTGGAAGGCCTCACCAGGGTAGGAAAGATATACTTCTGGTCCTTCTCTTGGAGAAACACCAACACATCTGTCATCAGCAGCATCAGCACATCTGGCAGGGGAACAAAAGCGGGGAGAGCAGTCAGCATGAGAGGGTCTGAGCAGTTCCCTCTTTCTCAAGGACCAGGCCGAGCCCATCTGGTCACAGCTCCTGATCCCCGCTTCCTGGCCTCTCTTCCCTTTGGTTGCTCCTTCCACCTGTGCAGACCTTGCACCTTCCCATTCTTACAGCTCAGAAATGTGAGGGGAAAGAAGGATGCATGTGCCAGGTAAAACAGCTTCTTGGGCTAGAAGAGACCATGAGATTAACCAACGCCTGGGAAGAAAGCCCTCTTTACCCAACTGAGGCAGGCTTCTTAACCTGGGGCCCAGAGGCCCCTACCATGTTCATTGCTTGGCTCTAGAGGCTCTGCAAACCCTCTTTAGCTGAGAATAAAAAGGAATTCCCAGAGCAGGAGGGGCCACCCTTTTTCCAACTTTTCAACCCTGTTTCTAACCCTAGCTAACCAAAGACGTGGGGTTATCAGACCTCAGTCCCCGTGTTCAGCATACCCCCACTTCTCATTCTGTGCTGGGGAGGCAGGGGAGGTTGGGCTCCTTGCCCCTCTCTCCCATAGTTGAACAATGCCGTCTCCTTCCACCCCAGCAGCCCCCTTCACTTTCCTCCTCTGCCCCAACTTCCAGGCTCTCAGACCCTATGAGGTCCTGCACTTTCAGACTGCAGAGAAAACAAAGCTCAAGTCCATAAAACTCAGATGGCATGGTTAAGAAAACACACACCCTATTCCCTTGGAGATCAGACTGAACTGTGGGCACACAGAAAGGGAGAGTTTCTGCTAAATGCTTCAGAAATAAAGATCTCTGGTCTTGCTAGTTTTGACCTCCCCCCCTCCCCCAAGGCTTATACTCTTAGCTGCTGTGTGGGACGGATGGGAAGGAGAAGGGGATGAAAGAAAGAGGCTAGTGAAGAAGACTGCAATCCCCCCAAGCGCAGAGGGATTCCAACGTGGGACAGAGGCTCTGCCAGGCTCCGGCCTCAGGGCGCACGACTTACTTGTGTCACCTATTCCTCACCCCGAAGGCCTGTGACTGTCTCCCCCTGACTTAGGCAGGAAAGACTTGGTCAGTGCCGTTCGGGAAGAGAGCCTTGAAAAGTGTGGCCATGCCCCCAACACGCCCCCTGGCTCTTCTGTCTTCTCCAGTCTACCCATCCTTTGCTGGGCTCCACGCCCACCTGTGGGCCTTCCCAGCTGTGTTTCCAAAGCTCCTGCCCGTTCCCCAGCCCAGTGGCTGGGACTCCAGTAGGTAGAGCCAACTGCCCCAAGCCTGTCCTATGGTCCTGGAGTTTCTCTGTGTTCCTCATCAAAATTGGTAGCTTTCTGGGCATGAAAGGACCAAAGAATTGAATAAATACTGACAAGGAAACCCCTGTGCGGTGCATAGTTAAATCCAGAATGTGGACTTTCTCTGAAACAAAGACCATGTTTTTCCTCTCATTAGGTCTTACCCTGGGTATAAGGCTACACAGAGAGATCTAAGGGCCGGATGTCTCTCCCTCTCAATCTCTGACTGCAAACTCTTGCTTGGCCTACCAAGGGGACCACCGACCTTTGAAGCGGCCAGTTGCTGTTTTCCAGAGCAGGCAACCATCATGGATAAGCTTGCGCCGCAGAAGCTCCTCTCGGCCAAAGGGGCCCTTGCCAGGCACCGGTGTCTGAGCCCGGGGGTCCATGCGGGTATAGATCTCCTGCAGGCGGGCCCCCTTCTCCAGTTCATGCACATCCTGGTCCACATTGGACAGCAGCTCCTTCACCAGCGCCAGAGCCGTCGTCAGGTCCCGGCGCTCCTCCTCAAGCCCTGGCACCAACGTCGGCATGAGGGATGGCTCAGCCAGCCAGCTTCACCTCGACTCCAGTTCCCATCTAGTCTCGATCCCACCATCAGAGGCTGCCTCGAGTTCCACATCCGTCCCTATCCCTTCTCTTGTCATCCCAAGCCTTTTCATATCCCAGACAGCCCTCACCCCTGTCCCCTCCTGGGGCCCTCCCTCTCACCATGGGAATGCTGCAGGATCCGGCTGATGAGCACTGGATACTTGGTGATGCGCTGGGTCACCAGCAGGATGCACTCCTGTACCCCATGCCGCTTCAGCACAGCCAAGCGGGTCACTTTCTACAAGGGCAGACGCAGGACTCAGGGCCAGAGTGGGACCAGAGGGAAGGGCAACAAGGAAAACGCTGGACTTGGAGCCTACAGTCTGGTGCTGGCCCTAACTTGACCGTTGACCTCATGCTGACTTAGGTGAGTACATCTGGAAAATGAGGATACGACGCCACAGGTTTGCTGTGAGAACAATCAGACCAAGTAGTGAAAAGCTCTTGCTCTACTGCTCCAGGGAGGAGCTTCACGAGCGCATGGTCCACAGAGGCTGGAGAACACCTCATCTGTGTGTGGGTGCAGCACACACATGCACCCCATGAATAAGGAAGGCTGGGTTTGGGCCACTAAAGGAGGCCGAGTGTGTGTCCTGGAGAGGTTTGCTTACCCGGATGAACTGCTGGAAGCGTTTGTCTCGGGCATATAGCTCCTTGTAGAGCTTTAAGGCCTTGGTGTGGCGGCTACAGAATTCTGAGTAGGTCTTCCGCATCTGCTCTGCACTGGCACCTGAGAACTACAAGTTGGGGGAGCAAGGCTGGGTCAGCATATCCCCCAAAGCCACACCTTATCCCCTGATATCTTCTGGCCTCTGGCCAAACAGACTGGCTTCTTGTCTCTCCAGATCTCCCTGGCTCCACCCCCTAGAGCTTGGAGGCAGGAAATGCCCAATATAGTCAAACTCTCCCATGCATGTAGCCCATGGGTCCTCCCCCTTCTCACCTGGCTGATGAGTAGGTCACCCAAGCGAGGAATGACGAAGTTCCGTGTGCTGCCAGGGCACAGGGCCTGACGTCGGCGTTCTAACAGCTGGCTAAGGAAGCGGGTATGGATGTCACTGAGCTCATCCACACAGGGGAACAGGCCCTGGACCGCTCCTGGCTCCAGCTGCAGCTCTTCCAGCATCCCCGTGCGGAAGAGGCGGGTCATGATTTTCAACGTCCGCACATGGTGCAGCTCCGTCTGGATTAGCTCTGTGTGGGCAATGGAACATCTGACCTCTGTCCTGCTTGGCCACAATTGGTGGCACCTAGGCTGGGGGCCTCGGAGCTCAATTTGAGGTTTTCAAGGTTCCTTCCAGGTTAACATTCTGCATTATTATGACCTTAGATCATTTATTACTTTTTTTCTTTTTTGATTTTGAGAGTACATTTATTAAAGCTCGGGACAGTAAAACAAGCAAGGGCTTAGCTTAGAAGAAGCAACAGGAAAGCCTAGAAGGGGCTGCTTTTGCTCATTGGAAAGTCAGAGAAAGGGGCCTTGGAAATGGGTTCAAGGATAGGCCTGGGATGAGTTCTCGCTGCCATTGCTCCCTTGGTTGCAAGTCTCGTGGGGATGCTTAGAGTTTAGGAGATGCCCCCCTGAGAGGGAAGAACAGTGTGGGGTGTGCTCCCGAGAGGGAGGGCGCAACTGGCCTTAGAGCACTTTCTAACCGTTTCTTATCCTGATGACTGTCTTCTCAAGTAGTACGTGGTTTTAGGGCGAGAACCACGTGTCCTCAACATGTCTGGGTCTCCCAGGCCCTAGCGTGGTTTCGGGCATGGAACGGGCACAGAGTAGACTAGGAACTGACCTGAAGGAAGGGATAAGGGTAGAGCCTGGGAGGGCAGTGGAGTAAGAGGGAAGGGTCTTGGGGCTGGGGGCTGGCAGAGGAAGGACACTGGTAGGACCTGGTAAAGGAAGAGAAGTCTCAGGGAGGTCTTGCTCACCATAGATGACATCCTGCTGCTTCATCACCTCCTTTTTGTGCTGCTGCAGGAAGCTGCTGTCCACAGCAAGACTCCAGGAATCAGCTGCAAAGTCCTTCTCATCCATCTCAAAGTCACTCATCAGCTCGTTGTAGATCACCTCTGCACCTGAACATCAGTGAGGGAAACAACTCAGAGCCAATCCCCTAGATCCTGGGTCCTTCTCGAGCCCCCGCCCAGGCCTGCCCACCAGCCCCTCCTCCCCAGGCACCCCCAGGCCTCGCACAGTCACCTTCATCAATGAGCGACTCTACTGACAGCGTTCGGTTCCTCATGTTGAGGGAGTCTGTGGACTGGGAGAGGATCCGGCGCAGCCCCAGTGGAGACTCATCATTGAAGTGTCTGAGGGAAGTGGGGGCCGACTGCATCACCCCAACGCAGGCAAGAGCCCTTCCCAGGCACAGAGCCACAGCCAGGATCCAACAGGCAGTCACCCTGAGTTCTCTGTACCTGTCTGTCTCTGATTCTGAACCCAGGGATACAGACAGCAAGGACCTCTCGGGCCCCCCAGTCTCCACTGCCACACTCTCTGCCTGCCTGGCTCTCCCTTCCCCAAGCAGAGACTCACCCAGCAATGTTGGTAGTAGAAACACTCTTGGCTAAAGACAGGGAGGAGCGGCCACGGCGGGAACCAAGCAAGGACTGCCGGAAGCTGTCGGAGGGGTAGATGGCAGAGCTCGGCCGCTCCCGCGTGGTGGCTGTCCAGGGATACGAAGCAGGCAAATGTCAAACCTGGTGCCTTCCCAGGTGTCAGGCCCCCCAGGCTCCATGACTAGAGGTGAGGCCTCCTTTCCCGTCCCACCCTTAGCCCACTCTAGTCAAGAAAGACAATAACAGTCACGCCACCTTAGTTTGTGCAATACTTGGAATACACAAAGAGCTTTTCTTGTCTTATCTCTTCCCCGCAATATGCCTATGAGCAAACTGAAGCTCAGAAAAGTTACAAGACTTGTCTAAGGTGACTCAGCCAGTTGCTGAGCAGGGACTCAGACTCTGATCTTTTTGACTAAGCACCATGCTCTTCCTGTTCTATCAAAACTATCTGAACTGACACGTTACAGCTGCCACGAACATCCAAACACAGTGTAAATAATAATAATGCAGGGCGACCAGGCTCAAGTGACCAGCCACCCCAAGCCCTCATCCCCCTTTGGATTCTTCTGTTCTTCTGTCCTGCCCCTAAGCCCAAGAGTCTGGACATCTCACCATCTGCTTCCAGTTAAGGGGAGGAAGGTACTGAGCCAGGGAACACCACCAAAGGGGCAGCAGAGCCCGTGGGCAGAAAGGCTTGGGTGCAGGGCCCCGGGGGCTCTGCACGCCCTCAGTACTCACTCTTACTGCGGAGCGAGACAGACTGCAAGGCGGTGTTGTTCTTCAGCAGGGCGGCTTTCTGTTGCTGTGACACAGAGCAAGGGAGAGACACCAAAGACAGCTGTCACCTGGGAGTCACCCCCACAGGCACAGGGCAGGAACTGGGCAGCTGGCCCCCTTGGGAGAAAGCTGTCATGATGGCTGAGGGCGTTGGGGTGGCTAAGCCCAGTGCTGGGGAGATAGTGCCTTTTGCCACAGCCTAGCCCGCTGAGGGCCTGAGGCCTGCAGGTGAGGGTCTGGGCTGCCCCAGGGCGAGGACAGGGGTTGAGGAACACAGGGTAGGAAATGAATGAAAAAGGCACGAGGGCACCGCACACTCACTACCCTCTCCCCCAGCCCTCGGCCCTCCCTGCCATCTCACCTTCTGCTTGACCTTGGTACAGTTGGCGAGGGTGTCTTTACAGCGGTTGTGGATAGTCACATTGCAGGCTGGGAGGGTGGGGTAAAGAGGGTGAAGGGAGGGCCAGGTGGTGCAGGAGGGGACACACCCATATGCAGACACCCATCTCCCCCGGCCACACAGTCTCAGAGACTGTCCCCCCTGCCCAGACTTCTCAAACGTCACCGTACTCCAGCCCTCTCCTCCCGCCTCCCCCTTCCTTAAAGCAGGAGATGAAGGGAGGAGGTACACGTGCTGTCAGGGCACTGGGCAGTCCTGACTCGAAGGTGACCTGAGGGGTGAACTGCTGGGAAGAAAGGATTACTGGCTGCCAGAGACGGGCTCAAGATGCACAAAGGTGGTTGAGAATGACAGATGGAAGAGAGGACGCCCACGGGACAGAAGATGGCACAGGAGCAGCTGGGATGGGGGCTACGGGCCGAGGGAGAAAATTAACATTCCCCGAGCATCCAGCAGACGCTCCACATTTACTTGGTCCTCACAATCCTTGAAGGTAGACTCAGTTATCCTCATTTCGGAGATGAGGAACCTGTCCTAGAGAGTTTAGATCATCTGCCAGAGGTCATACAGCTTGAGGTACGGCTGGTATTTCAAATGAGGTTGAGTCCAAAGGCTGTGCTCTCTGTCAGACCCCGTATCTACCCAAGAACACTGGCTAGACCTAAGCAGTGTGAGGGCTAATGGGCCTGGTGGCGGAGTGGGCAGAGGCCCAGCCCTGCCCCTCCCCTCCCCTCCCCTGCTCGCCTGCACCGCTCAGCTTGCTCTGCCTCCAGTCAGTCTGCCTTCTATAGCTTCCAGGCCCAGGGAGTCATGTTCTCCAACTAAGGTGAACCTAGAGCTCTCACACTCCACCTGCTTCTCCCCTATCACCCACCCGACACACCTCGCCACGGGCGGGGGGAGGAGAGGAGAGGGGAGGAGAGGAGGAGCAGCCAAGCCTAGGCACTGGGATCACTGGCTGTCCCTGTCCCCTGACATGCCCTCCGCCCTTGGCCCTCTCCAGCTTCCCCTCCCCCTTCCAACAACACCGGAAACTCTGCTAACTCCTTCAGACAATACCCAGCACCTCGCTCACTTCCACAAATACAAGGCAAGCCGGGCAGGGCAGAAGGGCACATAGAAGTGGGGGCAGGGGGGTGGCCCCATCCCCCTGGAGCTCCCTTTTCCGACACCCCCCGCACCCAGTGTCTCTGGAGTGAACCTCCGCTTTCCACCTGCTCTGAAAATAGCACTTGCTGGCTGCCCGCCTCACTGGTTTCCCTGGCAACAAGCTCTGGATGGGGAATTTTGTCAGGTCTCTAGAGGGCTCTACATTGGGGTTCCCTCCTCATCCTCATAAGTCTAAGTTGAGCAACAAGAAAGTAGGGAGGCCTCACTGGTTCTTTCTGGGGGTTCCTTCCCCAGTCCCTGAGGACTCAGAGGCTAGAGCTGCGGTCTCACTTCTCAGCAGCAGCCCAAGCACCTCAGTCCTG
Source organism: Macrotus californicus (assembly GCA_007922815.1). NCBI lineage: Eukaryota > Metazoa > Chordata > Mammalia > Chiroptera > Phyllostomidae > Macrotus > Macrotus californicus. Next base: position 23,157 of record VMDR010004036.1, on the reverse strand, counting down.
CTCTCATCACCAGCAGCTCTTGGCCGTAAACTGGGGGTGGGGGATGGAACAGGGCAGGAGCCTTCTGTATGTGCACACAGGCATCAGGGAAGGGAAACGGTACTTCCTAAATGCAGGACTATCCTCAGCATGGGTGAAGGTCAGGAGCCCTAACCCTCACCACCCCACCCCGAAACACACACACCCTTGCCGTGAGCCCTCTTCCCACGGTGTGTTGGTTAGTCTCGAATGTGAAATAGAGGGTCCTACACCCCTCCTCTGCTTCCAGCTGCAGAGATTTAGAGATTTCATGCTCCACCCACAGTGAATAGAAAGGGAGGGGCAAAGGGCCCCTGAAGTCCTCAAGGTCCAGTGCTGCCCAGAAGATAGACAGAGACAGCTGCAAAGTTGGTAGCTTGCCACCCAGCTCTCCTTTTCTCCCCCCACCTGCCTCACATACATTCTTGCTTCTTCTCCAATCAGTTTCCCTGACCCTCAGCAGCTGTTCAGGGAGCCAGACACACCCAGAGGATGACAGCTGCACAGGGAGCCATCCTAGTCTCCCCTCCCAGATAGTCCTGCTTATGCTGTATTTCGACCACCACCGCCCCTCCGCAAGAGGAAAGGGAAAAAGGAATCAAGCATCTGGCCCTGGCATTTGGTCCCTGCTGGGACTCTGAGTGGAAAGCGACCCCTATGGATCCAGGGCAGAAAGGACAGATGGGAAGATCAGGGTCAGTGGGCACCAAGTCTGAGTGACATTCAGGGGCCAACTTACTTGGGCAGATGAGGGCCTCCTTGGCTGTGATGCTCTTGTTACAGGCATAGCACATGGTCATGCCCGAAACGGAGATGGTGGTGAAGAGGTGCCCGTTGGTGTAGCGGGCATCCTTGGCTTCCTTCATCTTTTCCTTTTCCCGGGTCTGTGGAAGGGGTGAGAGACAATAAGTGAGCTGGAAAATGCCAGAGTGCCCGAGGGGTCCAGACAGACAGGCCAGGGAGGACGCCGGAAAGACACCATTGCTGGAAGCAGAGCCTGCTGCAGCCGTGCAGGACTGACTAGGCCAGCCCTAAGGGCCTAGCTGGCTACTGACCTACCTGGCCCCTGCGGCTGGGCTGCCTCCTGTTGCCACTCATCTCCCCAGCTCTAGATCTCAGCGTCCTCACTCCACCCCCCAGCCCTAGCTCTGCTCGCCCCCAAGCCGCTGTGCTCTCCTCTCTGTGCCCGGGGAATATGCGCAGAGAGGAAGGGAGAGCAGGCAAAGCAGAGGGTGCCAGCTCACCAGAGCTTTCAGATCTATGGGAGTTAGCTCTTCTTATTACCATGACAACTGGAGTTGGAGTCGCTGTCTCTGAGGCAGTCACAGTGGGGGGGCAGGAGATTCCCTTATTAGACTGGCGGAAGAGGGCAGCATGCCTCCACTACCACCTTCAACCCAGAGGCAGGGTCCCAAAGCTCTGAGTCTTCCACACACACTCAGCCAAGGTACGAGGGCCTCTAGGCAGGAGGCAGGAGGCAGGAGGCAGGAGGCAGCCTGGTCTCCGCTCACCCTGAGGGAGGAGGAGCCTGGTTTTGGCCTCAGGTCACTCCCCCTCTCCTCCTCTGGCTGTTTAAGGAAGGAAACCCAGCTGGCTGGGTGTCATTTCTGGCAGGAAGTCTCTCCTGCAGCGCAGCTTTTATCTCTCTAGTACAACCCTCCAAAACCTAGGGTAGCCCCTCCTATCCCTCCTCACCCAGTGAGTCTCTTCCATCCCAGAAGGCCCTTCGGCCCGCCGCCCTCCAGCCGCAACGACAGACAGTTTCTCCGGCGCTGGTCTCCCAAGATGGTGCCCACTGTATGCCCTTCCTCAAAACCTCAGAGGTGGGGTGTTCCCATCTCTGCTCTCTTCTCCTGCTCTGCTCTGACCTCTGCACCTCTTTTTGTCCCTCCACAAGCCCCTGACTTCCCTGAAAGCCTGAGAAGGTGAGAAGATGGGATATCATCCTTCCCACCTATTCCAGGGCCTCTGCGGTGGTCACCTCAGATTTTGGAATTTCCCCTCCTCTCTTAGGGGAAGTCGAGCAGGAATAGGAGCTGACAAGACCACCCTCTAAGGTTTCCCGGCTTCTCAGAACCAACAAGTGGATCATACTGCTGAAGCCAAGGGTACGAGCCTCAAGTTGGAGGACACAGGTGGGGCCTGAGACAGAGAATTAGAACTCCGGGAAGAGCTCTCAGCATGGACCTTAGGGGCCCAGTCCTGCCTCTCGGTCCAGGCACACTAGTAGTGAAGAGTAGTAAGGGGGAGGGGCGTGGACGCACTGGTCTGGTGCTTATGTAGAAAAGGGAAGTGCAGAGGATCTGAATCAACACCACAGGGGCCAGGGGGCACTGTGCCACAGTGCCCTAGCTCAGTCTCCAGACTTGGTGGCCCAGGATCCTTTCTTCCCCTGCCTCCCCTCCAGAGGCTCCAGGCTTGTCTGAGGATGAGGGGTCTTAGGTCACTGCCCACCCAGATCATCCATTTTCTCCTCTCCCCTCCCCTCCCCCTCTTCTTCCAGTCTCCTGCTCTCCTTCCCGTCCCATGCCCTCCCTCCTCTACTCCACCTCTGCGTTCCCTTCCTCACCCTTGCTTTCCTTCCACTGCCCTTGGCCCTCTTCCCTCTCTGCTCCTCCTCCTAGGCCTGGTTAAGAAAGCTGACCAGCCTCTAACTCTAGCCTCCAATATTCTAAGCCTCCTTTTTCCTTTTTTAAAGATTTTATTTATTTTTAGACAGAGGGAAAGGGAGGGAGAAAGAGAGAGAGAGAGAACATCAATGTGTGGTTGCCTCTCACACGCCCATCAACTAGGGATCGGGCCCACAACCCAGGCGTGTGCCCCAACCAGAATCGAACCAGTGATCCTTTGGTTCACAGGTTGGCACTCAATGCACTGAGCCACACCAGCCAGGGCACCTCCCTTTTTCTATTCTGGAACCCACCTACCTCGACTACTAGAAAATTCTCCTTTTGGTCTAACCTCCATCTGTCTTGCTCTTTAGAAGATCAAATCCTACTCTGAATAATAATAACCTTACAGAACCTCGAAGACCAAGGCCAAATGCCTCTTTCTCACTGCCACATACACTCAACCTCCCCCCTCGCCCGCCGCCCAGTTTTCTCTAGGACACAAACAAGAAGTCTGAGTGCTTGTTATGGTGGACTTAAAAGCAAGCAAACAAATACACGAATATTGACATAATAATCATATTTTTTAAAGTAACACGTCTAAATCAAGACCAACTCCAGAAGGGGCAGTGCTACAGATCTGCCCTAATGCTGCCACCACTCGCCCTGCACTCCCTGCCCCCTGCCCCCTGCCCCCCAGCCTGAGGCCTCCAGGAGCACTCACCCAGAAGGAGGCGGAGTAGGGAGAGAGAGGCCTGGGGCTGCCAGAGAGTGGGTCTGTACTGGTCTTCCCTCTCTGGCGTCAGTGCCCTGTAGACAACCTAGGTACTCTGTGCCCAGGCTTCTCGACCTCCCAACACTCACCCTCTCTCCAAGTGACCCCCTCTCTGGGTGGGCCAGCAGCGGGCAGCAACCACAGCAACAGCACATCCCAACACGAGCACTGCCCAGCAGTGAACGGCCCTGGCACCGCCCAGCACTATTGTCCGGGAGGCAGACTGTGTCCGCCCCAGGGCTCAGGCTGGTGGGGATAGGAAGACACAGGGCCTGCTCACCAGGGGTGTCTGCTCTGGAGAAGGAGTGAATCGGTTTGTTTGGTTCTTGGTCCTACTCTTTTCCAGGTATTCTGAAGATAATCACATTGGTCCCCCCTTTACTCACCCACCATCAAGACAGCCCTTCGCCTCCATGCCCCAAATCTGCCCACCAAGGAAAGGGCCCATTACTCCACTATCCGCAGCGCCCATCACCAACACTCAGAGGCCCTTCCTGCTTGACTCAGCACTCTGCTGGCCAGGGTCTAGTCACTCTTTCTCATAAACCCTCAGGGAAGTCTTTCCTGCTACACAGCCTTCATCTACACCACTGCTACATCAAAGATAAAGCACACAAAGCACCCGGGACAAGGCTGGTGTACAACAGGCACTCCATACATGTTTGAAAAGGACAGAAAGGAAGCATAGGTGGACAGACGGATGGATGGATGGACACCAAGACAAAGGTTCCCAGCAGCACCCTTACTCCTGCCCTAGGGGCCCCTCACTTCTCTTCTCCCTCCTCCTGAAGGGTCCCCAGCCCTCTCTCCTCTTTCGTCCTTTGAGCTTAGACCTGGAGGCCAGAAGAAGGCCAACCCAAACCTTCCTGCACTGTCATCCCAGATCCTGGTCACTTTTGGAGAAAGACAAACAGGGTAAATGGCAGAGGGCATTGTGGCTGGTGGCCCAAAAACCCAAGGCAGAGGCAGTCTCCCCACTTCTCTGACTTTGTTTCCCCAAATGAGAGAAGAGGAAAACAGTAACGTAAATGAAGGACAAGGCACTGCCAAAGCCCAGACCTGGGCTTCCTGTCCTCCTGGGGGCAGCGGGGGTGGTGGAGACTCTGCAGGCGTGCCAGGGCCTCTCCAAGGCAAAGCCTGAGCTCTCAGCCGTCCTTGCTCCTCCATTGGGTGTGTCCAAACCAAGAGCTGGGAAGAGGGGGGAGCCACATGGTACTCAAAATTGTCCCTGCTCCAGCTGCAACGGGCAGCAGCCCCTTCCCCAAGATGGGAAGGCCTCTATCTAGGTTCTCTGTATGGTGACCAGAAGGCCCTGGAGAGTTGAACCGGGATTTGAATCATCTGTGGCTCAGCCTCTGGCCAGTAGGAGTGCAGAGTCGTAGGCCTTGGGGGCGATGAGTCACAGGGATGAGCTACAGGGCCAGGAAATGAGAAGTGGTCTGGCCATGGGACAGAGAGGAGCGCTAGGATGGTCTCCACAAGGCTCTGTCCTTTATGAGCTTCCAGGGACAAGATAAAGAAGGCTCAGGAGAAGGCGGCCAACTGAAACACGAATGCCAAAGCCAGACACACGACACACAAAAATACTGCTGAGCACACAAAGGCTCTTAATAAATGCTTGCTTGATGAATGAGGATGCGACACTGGGCAATGGGGGTGGGCACACTGGCGAAGCAGAAGAGGAGTGCTGAGGGCCACTGGGAACAAAATCAGGCTAGAGACCCTGCGACTCAGACATCCTGGGCCCCGGCCTGCCCCCTACCCAGCCACACCTGTCGGGTCAGGAGAGGGAGCCCAGCAGAGGGGTGGGGAGCGATGAAGACAGACAGGCGTTTGTGCAAGTGAACAATAGCTGTGCCAGGACTCCCTGCCCTCCTGGCACAGGGCAGGCCGGTGGAGCTGGGAGGGGGCAGCTGCAGCCTGCAGGCCCCCTCCCCCAAGAGACATAAACAAACCCAGAAAGGCCCAGCCAGCTCCTTTCAGCCATTTCTCTTATCAGCCCCGGAACTCTGACCAATCTGCTCGCTCAAGCTTCTGGACGACACTTCAAACCAGAGATTGAAGCTAAGAATGGAACAGTTTTCTCATGTCCTGCTTTAGTGACCACCATTCAAAGCAGTAACTCAGAGCATCTGGGGATGGACAGACAAACACACACACATACATATATACCCCAACACAGGTCATGTGCATGCCTGGGACTCATACATTCAGATCTGTCCCCTCCCTGATTCCAAGGTCCGGGATCCCGAGAACCCAGGGGGCCTGAGATCAGACCCCTCTTTAAACCCTGTGGTCAGTCCCAGCAGGTTCCTCTCTAGGCTCAACCAACTCATCACTCAGTGACTTCCCTAAGCTCTCAGCTCCCTTCCCCCATCCTTGCTTCTTCCCTCCCCCTCAGCTCTTTCTCTCACCTCCATGACCCCCAGAATCTTTTCCTATACCCCCAAAAGCTTCAGCCTCCTGGGGATCCCCAACTCTTCAACTTCCCCCCAAACCGCCACCCCTCTCAGCTCCCTCCTGAGCTCACCCAGCCTCCCTCTGCGGCTCCACTCCCAGTCCTGCACACAAAGCCAGCCACCTCTCCGTCACTCAGGACAAAGAAATAGCCTCTGTCCTCTCCTACCCCGCCTGCCCACCACACTCCAATGCTGGGGTCCTAGTGACTCCAAGGGGACCCCCCAGCCTCCACAGCCATCCCTGGGCCTCTGGCCCCTGCTTGCTCCTAGGCAGGAAAAGGCCCTTTGTTCTGCGAGAGGAATAAAGGTTAGGGTTTGGGGGAGGAGGAAGGGAAGGACGGGGTGGGGGTGCTAAAGAGAGAAAGGGGACCTCTGGGTTTGGGCCTGTGGAGGTAGGAAGTAGAGCAGAGAGAACAGAGGGGGTGGAGGGCTGAAAACAGCCTGAAAGAATAAAAATGGACTTAAAAGAAAAAAGAAGCATGGCGGGGGGGGGAGCCATACAGAAAGACTCTGTGAGGATGGGAAGGAAAAAAGGTTTGACTTAAATTTCTTCTTCTACAAGGAGGTACTGAGGAGTAAGGATAGAAATGGGGGTCAGGGCTTAGCTCTGAGCCACCCCCCCAAAAAAAGTAGCAGAAGGGACCATCTTTCTCAAATAATCTAATTTCCACAGGCCCCTCTCCACTTCCCACCACAGTATAAAAAGAAAAGAGACAGCTGGTGTGCATGGGGAGGGGGGAGAGGGGATCCAGGGTTTGTTGGCTAAGAACCAACTCCCCCCTTTGTAACCACAGCTTTCCGGAGGCGGCCCTCCCCTTCCGATCAGCCCAAACTGACAACCACTCACCTCCAGTGGCCTCTTTGCCCTCAAAAGTCCACCCACTCAGCCCTCCACCCCTCAAGCCCCACCAGATTCCCAACACTCCCCTACCATGGCCACCCCAGGCTAGAAAGGGCCAAGCTGCTAGATTCCCAGCTCCCCACTACCCCCAAACAAACAAAACCAGCTTGAGGGTCCAGGTGTCTGGGACCCCAGCTCCTCCCAGTAATGGCAAAAGGATCCCTAGAACCCTCCCAGAACTCCTCTCCACGGCCACTCTCTCCAGGTCTATCTCCCACTTGCTCCCCTATGGCTTTCCTTCTCAGGGTGGAACCAAATTTCCGTGGTTTCAAAAACCTCTCCACCCCCCTTGGCTCTAGTCCAGGGTCTCAGCTCAAACCGTTGAAAAATAAACAGACTTTCAGAGCTAGGGCCTGGCCTGGCACAGGGTTGAGAAGAGCCTGCCTGCCACCCCACTGTTCCACCCCACTTCAGCCACCTCCCCAGCCCTCCGCTTGTCTTAGGCCCTACTCGAATCCCCAGCTGGTTTCCTGTTAGCAGAATCTTATCCCACCCCCTAAGGAAAAGTTCCAGGATGAAACCTTTCCCAAGTTAGCCTCAAGACAGGTAGACAGGCTAGGAGCTAGGAGTGGGTAGATTTCCACCATCCTTGAGGGCTCCAAAGGGTACTGGTTCCTTGCCTGAAGCTGGTGGTAGTGACCAGCATAGGGTGCAGGTGGGTGAGAAGCCAGAGATCAAACCAGTTATGGGCTGTACCCTGGCCTTCCCTAGAATGGGTCCAGTGTGGGTGCCCTGACTGGCTGGGAGCTGTTGTCTGCATGCACCACCCACCTCCCTTCTCTCCCGTATTCACCTACAAGTCAGCTGCACCCCGTCCTGGGCCCGTGGAGCAGTCACGGCCTTTGGGAGGGGGCCTGGCACATAGACAGGGATAAAGGATACTTGGAAAGGAGTGGTTAGACGGGGGTGGGGGAGAGGATAATTATACTCCCAGACTCTGAAAATGGTAGGTGAACATCCCCAGAGGAAGAGATGAGGGAGCTGGGGGTGTGGGGGGCAGGAGGGACAGAGAGGGCACAGTGCCCAGGGGGTCAACCTAATGGTTTCAGGTTGTTTGGGTTGTGAGAACAAGGAGTTGGGAAGCTGGTGGGGCAGGTAGGGATGGGGGATCCTGTGTTGCAGGTACAGGGGTGCTCGGGGCCCCTAAGGATGGAGGAAAGGATCCCAGCTACACAAAGACCTCTGCTACCTTCACCTGAGAGCTACGGGCTTGGGGAAAACTAAGCCTTCCCTGACCCCAGCCACACGCCTACCAGAGAAGTGAATCACAGCTGGAAAGTCCATTGGCAAGGAGGAGCTGACTTTTGTCTAGGAGGGGTGGTGTCGGAGGTGATGGTGGGAGGAAGCCCGGGAAACCACCCCCTCCCGGACCCTCCGCCGGATGGCGGGGACAAAGGGGGAACCACCAAGCCAGCGACTGCAGGGTGTGGGGAGGTCGAGAGCCAGCCCACGGGAGCCAGGAGGAGGGGGTGCCACAGAGCCCTTGCCACCCCCAACCTGACACACACCCCTCCCTCCCGCTCTGTCCCTTACCAGAGCAACTTTCTTTCCTACGACCTCAAACGCCCAGGCCCCGAACACCCGATCCGGCCGGCCGGCCGGCCGGATCAGAGGCCACCAACACCAGGTCTGCTCTCTCCCAGGACCCTAGCCGCGGTAGGGTCGAGTCTACAGCCCCCCACCCCTCCCCACTTACAGTCCCCACCCACCGGGCCCACAGGCTGCCCCGCAGATACTCCGCTGGTTTTGGTGCGGGAGACTGGCGGGGGGGGGGGGGGGGGTGCCTGCGGGAGCGGGTCGAAGGGCACCCTGGGGAAGTGGGCAGAGGAGAGGGATTGTAAAGCCCACCTTACTCGCCAGCTCTTTGCTCCGGTCGATACGCGCTCGCGTGAGGGATTCGATCCGAGACATAATCCCCCGATGGGGGGGTTGCCGGAGGGGCACTAGGGACCCAGGCGTCCAGCTATTGTGGGGGAGGAGGGAACGGGCTACCCAGCACACGTCGCTCTGGGGACAGGAAGTCTGACTCCCCTCGCGGCACCCGCGCCAGTTCCTCAAACCCGAGTCTCCACCCCCACCCCCACCCCCAACCCCCGGCGCAGGAAGGGGGAGGCGGGGCGGAGCAGGGCGGGTACCCGCCGGACTAACTGCTTGCTTGGTGCAGGGACAGCTCGGACGAGTAGAGGGGTTCTGCACAAGCAAGTTGAGGGCCCCCTCCAGCGTTTGGGCCGTCCTGTAGCCCCAGAGACCCGCTTCTGAGTTCTGGTCTTCCAAAAAGCCACCGCTGCCCAGCCACGCAGCCCTCATCCCAGCCCCGGTCCTCCTTCCCCCATCCTTCCAGTCTGCAGGACTTAAAGACCCGCGTGCCAGAGGATTCCAGCCGCCCCCAGCTCTCAAGGGAACCCGCAACCAGTTTCTTCCCGGCCCTCAAGCCCATCAAAACAAGCCGGAGAAGAAGAGGGCGGGGAAGTCAAAGGGGAACTGAAGGCTGGGTCTTCAGAAGGCGTTAAGGAGAGGGTTCACTTCTAGAGGACAGACGGGGAGAGGAGAGAATTCTCCCGCACGCCCCCGCCCCTCTGGGATCTTCCTGACCTCACCCTGTCCCTGTCGGTTCGCCTCCACTCCTATCTCCATTCTGCCAGAGGAATACTTTGTGGGACCAGAAAGGAATTCGCCACCTTTACTAAAAGCTAAGAAGCTGAGGAAGTCCTTCCTTGTGTCTAACTAGTTCTCTCTGTTGCAAGTTAGGCCAGAACCAAAAGACCAGAAACAAGCCTGCCCAATCAGTTGGGGCAGTTGGGGCATGGCCAGTCTCTCCACAAGGAGGTGGGTGGGGCAGGTTCTTTCTGGACACTTTGCCCGGCCCTTGAGGCACCCCCCCACCTCTGGTGGACTTCCTGCTACTGGGAAATTCCCCCTCCACTCGCTAGCTATTCCCACTCACATTGCTGCTCCTTTCTGCCACCTAAGGTCTCCCATTTCTCTGCGGAAACCAGAAGCACGGGATGGCCTGAGACAGAGTATCCCATGTTTGCAGAATTTCGCCCAATTCTGGTACCTAAAGGTGTGGGGGAGGGAGAGGGAGCCCAACCCAGATTTAGTGGCTTCCTGGCCCAGCTGGCTGGGCAGCAGGGCCAGGCTGCAGGTTTCAAGCCCAACTCAGCCCTCTTGCAGGTGCCAATTTTAGCTTCTGCCACTATTTTGGGCTCCACTGCCTCACCACTGGCTGAGCTGGTTGGGCTCCTCACCCCCAGCACCACCCCCACACTGCTCCTCTGGCTTCTCCTCCTGCCTAGCAACTCCTTCACCTCCTTCTTCACCCATTCCCCTGTTAGGATCCTTATATAGCAAAGACCAGAAAAAAGGGGGCAGAAAAAACCATACCTGTTCTAGACTGGATGGGAAGTAGAAAGCAGAAAGGACTTCCCCAGGATGGTGAGAGAGACTGATTCCCCCAGGAGTGCACCTGCCAGGGAGACCTCCCAGAAGGCCCTAGGAACTCCCCCAAACCAGCCATCCAGAGGCTCCCTGGCACAGAGCCCCAGACTTACCTACCCCCAACCCAGAGAGCAGCCAAGGCTGAAGAATGTACTAAATTTAAAAATAGTCAGAAGCCAGAACCCTGGTTTCATGGCTCCACCCACTGGGGGCCCAGAGACCAGAGGAGGGCTGGAACCTCAGCTTTTCTCCCAGGCCTGGATGGAGGTGGGAGGGTCCTGCGAGCTACGGATAGAATCTTAAAGGGCCAAACTCCAGCCTGAGTACCCAATAAACCTGAGACCCGAATCCCAAAGTTATTTGAGGGATCTCTGATTCCCTAAACTAAACTTAAGAGGTCTCTCTATGAAGAGGGCCTACCTAAACTTCCAACTCTTCCCTGTCTCCCACTCCAGTCTTCAGTCTACTTTCTGTCCCACCCTGTGCTCTTCTTCCTCTTAGGAGATGGGTAGCAAGGAAGAGGACAGAGGGATTGGAAAAAGGAAACCAGTCTACCTTTAAAAACACCTGGGCTGCCCTGGCTGGTGTGGCTCAGTGGATTGAGTGTGGGCCTGCGAACCAAAGGGTCGCCTGTTGGATCCCCAGTCGGGGCACAGGCCTGGGTTGTGGGCCAGGTCCCTGGTTGGGGGCACGTGAGAGGCAACCACACACTGATGTTTCTCTCCCTCTCTTTCTCCTTCCCTTCCCCTTTCTCTAAAAATAAATAAATAAGATCTTTTAAAATTTTTTCTCAAATTAAAACAAAACAAAACAAAACACCTGGGCTTTTGTGAGCTAGACCTGCAGCTTGACTTAATTTTCATTCTCTGTGTCCTCTGGAGCAGAGAGCCCTTCCCTTCTCTCCTCGGCATGCCTTGCCCCTCCACCCAAACCACTGTTATCCCAGCCGCCTCTACTCCTATCCGGTGATATCTCCCAAATATTCAGAAATTATCTTTTTAGATACACAAAATAAAAGCCAACTCTAATTTCTGCCAGAATCTAAAAGTGGCCACCACCTTCTTTAGCTCATTTAACTTAACAGATGTGTCCCCCACATTTCATGGGGAGGAGCTCGTCCCAGGGAAGAACCTCATTGTCAGAGTCAGAGTCATGGCCAATAAGTGGACAGCAGAGCACAGGGATACCTGGTCCCAAACACTTCAGTGCCCAGGAGCACACCTGCTTTTCTTATTACTCTGGACCTTGTACATTCTGGGAGGGGTGATTAAGACATGACTGACTGTAGTGGCCATGCATCAGAAGGTGGTGGAGGAAGGGAAGAGGGGGATAACTTGTTACGTTAGCTTTACTCACAGGCAGAGGTAACATTATACAGTTACAGCTCTAGGTGTGCAATACAGCTCCACCTCTTACCAGCTATGGGATCTGGGGTAAGTAACTTAGCCTCTGAGTTATCTTGTCTTTAACAATGGAGGTTAAAATGTTTATATTTCCCAGAGTGTTATAAGAATCAAATAAAATGACCTCTGGAAAAGTGTTTTGTCAACTCTACAATGCTAATCAAATAGGAAGAAATAAGCCCTTCCTTCTCACTGCTTGACTGACCTTCTCTCCAGCCCCACACCTGACGTTTACCTGCATGTGGCCCCTGTCCTGAGCTGGGAGGAAGGGGAAGAAGAGATACAGTGAGGCAGGCACACACATTCGTGAGCATGGATGGAAAGTGGACCAGGAGGTGAAGGAAGGGAATAAGGGGAAAGATCAAAGACACTGGTGTGGACAGGTCGAGCGGGACAATGTCCTGACTTACTCTGGCTCTTTCCTGCGTCTTGTCTGGGCTCCAAAGTCTTTGCCCACATTCCCCTACACTAGGTTACTTAGCTCTTCACCAAACTGTTAGGCCAAAGGTGGACAAATGCAGACTGACTGGGACCTGGGTGGCCCCTGAGCGGTACTGCTCCCCTACCATTCCCATCACAGGAAAAGAGGGTGATTCTGCCAGCAAACTCTCCTGCCCTGGACTGAGCCAGACAGCCTGTGGGGAGAGGGGACTCAGACCTAAAGCCTTGAATATGCTTTGTTCTCTAGAGAGCTCTGCTCCCCATGGTAGAAGACAGGCCTCACTGCCCACCTGCCCTCCCCCAACCCCAGCTTTAGGATTTTCCAGCTGTTCCTCCTCTTCTCAAGACTAGGAGATCTCAAGTCTCATCTCCCCACATTGGCCTATAGAGAGGAGGTGCTAACGACCTGGTTTTATCTCCGTCATCCCTGTCCACCCAGAGGAAGGGGAATCTTGGCTAACAGGCTGGCAGAGGAGAGAGCTCTTGCACTGTGGGTGGGGCCAGGAGGGGCCTGGACAACCTTCCTGGTGAAACTCTCATGATTCTTCCAAGTGGACATGAGATGCCTTCTCTGGAGTGTCTCTCAGTGCTCAGGAGCTGCCCTGGGTTGGAAAGTACATGCATGATTGGGGGGGCCACCAGAGCAAAAGGGGTAGCTCATTCTGCCAGTAAATGGAGAAAGTGGAATGAATTTGAGTAGCAGGCAGAGTTCCTGGTTTTACCAGGGGTTGGTAATAAGGAAGAGAGCAATGTGCCTTCTTCACCTGCCCAGGGTCAGAACTGCACATGACCTTACGTGGACAGTGTGCGTGAACTTCCATAATCATCTACTTTCCTGGCTGCCACTCTGCCTATAGTCTAATTTCAACTCCTGCTGCTGCTGTATCCACCCATAAAATTATGAGTGTGCAAAGCACTTTGCAAACCTTAAGACTGTATGAAGAAGTAAAAAGTACTGCTGTAATTATTATTATCATGCTCAGTGGTTATGATTTCTGCTCTCCATCTCTTAGTTATGTGAGCACTAAAGAAAGGGAGGGCTAGGCCACCCCATTCTATAGCCGCTGAGGCTCCTGGCTGTCTCTTCCAGGTGTCCACAGCTGGCTGCTAAGCTGCAGACACGGGGAAAACAGAAGAAAGGTGATTTACTAGAATATAGGGAAAGATGGCATATATTCAACTGAAACTTGAACATTGCCCTGAGTCTCTGTCTACCAGGGGCAGCTGGGGAGCGAGCAGACGGTGGAATGAGGAAGAAGGGAACTGGGGAGGCAATGGGTCCCAGGCCTCCTACTTCCCCAGCTGACTCCTACCTTGGCCTTTCCGGTCATGCCCAAGAGGAAGCTGAAGGTCCGTCGCAGGGAGGAGCCTGCCCAGGTCCCTGAGCCCCTTTCCAGTTGGCTACAGCTGCAGAAGGAGAAGGAAGAGGTGAAGAAACACTCTCAGAGAGATGGTGAGTGAAGGTGCCATGCTAAGGAGAGAGAGATGAGGCGAAAAGCTCAGAGAAAGGGTGAGGAAGAGAGGGGAAAGATACGGACAGAAAGATATTCCCACCCCTCACCTCCTAGGACTTCTTGGATGTGGACACTATGGTTTCCCAGGCCCCTCTATTTATGAGGAAAAGTCCAGACTCCTCCCAGATAAATGCAGACCCACCCTCGTCCCAACCTCCTACTTAATCCAGGCCCAATCTCCTCTCTTATGCTGCTCCCAACGGAAGTGGTATGGGATGGGGGCTCTCCCGGGTGGCATTTTCCCCTGTAAAACAAGAGCCCTGTTTACGACCCTCTGCTGTTTGGAAAGGGCCTCTGGGCCTACAGCCAATAAGGACTGAATTTCCTGGGATTTCATCAGCCCCATCCCATGAGCTAATCCCAAACCCAGAGCCAGGAGGATGTGTCAGCTAGAGATTTTCAGGACCACAAATCAGAGCTTGATATCTTAAAGGGGCCGTTCATAGCTCACACACCCACACTGTCTTAGAGGCCTGACCCACTCTAATCAGGCTTCATCTGTAGGAGCCAAATAAACAGGTGCTGATTTTGCATGCTTATTGACAACTGTAGTTATTGAAATGTCCCAGTCTCTACCCAGATTCCTGAACTATGCCTTCAGCCCCTGCCCTCTCCCCTAGGGGCTCTCCTTAGAGCCATTGCCCAGCTCTCTTTGGAGCCACTTCCCATTGGTCAATTACCTGAGCCATCCAAAGCTGATCCATGGTCCTAGGTCATTGTCTTTCCCTAAGGCTGTCCAGCAGCCCATCTGCCTGCTCAGCTTTCTGGCACTGACAACTGCAAGCAACTCCCATTGTCTTTTATTTAACTGACACCCTGGGGTCTGGATACTCCTTTTCTTTCCTTAATTTCTTCCCCATCCCATGGGCTAAGAGGAACCTTCTGGTGCCTTCCCTGGCCATTGAGAAGGGGATCAATTATATGCAACCCAAGGAAAGGATATTTGTCTTAGATCAGAAATGTTAAGGGGAGCAATCTTTTAGGAAGCATCGCCCCTCCCCCAACTAGGCCTCTGAAGAGCTCCAAGTCTCCCCAAACTCACCTTTGGCTAAGGTCGGCTGCGGCAGAGGACTGGGATAAATTTCCTGCCAACACAAAAGGAGACGAGAAGTGTCCGGCTGAAGCCTGACAAAGGCGTCCAGGGCTGCCGCCCCCACCCCCTCCACCTGGATCAGGTTCCCAAGCTGCAGGTGCAGGTGACGCCATTCCACAGGGCACGCTCTGGGGAACAGGGAGGGAGGGCGGGGTCTGAGCAGAGCTAAAGAACTTGGGAGCCAGAGAAACAGAGCACCAGGGTTGTGCGGAGAGTGGGGCTGTGGACCCAATGTCTCAGTTCTGTTTCTGCTGAACGGGGAGGGCAGAGGTTTTGCACTGAGCTCTCAATGCCTCCTCTTGAGGACAAGGTCCATTGCAGTCAACTGTCCTATCTCTGGCGATAAGGAAAGTTGGAGAGCTTCAGGCTGTCCTATGTTCTCCTTCATTGGAAGAAGAGTGTCAGAATGCCAGAGTCCTGAAGTCAGATCTCTCATTTAAATAAAGGCATTTTGGGGTTTCCAAATAGTAGTTAGACATAACCTAGGACAGGTGAGCCCTACACAGCGGGCCCTGAAGAGTGGTGCTGAGGCAGACAGGGGAAAGGGCTATCACTGCTTTGCTCCCCACTTTGACTCACCAGCTGGATCTGAGCCACCGAAGAAGCAATTGATGCTACTCATGGATACAGACTTGGAAAGCATTCCAGTGGCTGAGTGGTCCAAAGGGCCAGCAGATGAATGACAGGAATCTTGACCCTAGAATCATATCAAGAATCCTCATACAAGATAGGCTTCATCCATCTTCCCCCCATCTTTTCACTTTCCCTCACAGCCTGACCCTTCTTCAGGGCCTCAGGCCTTTCACCCCTCACCAGGACATGTATCTGGGATATTCCACTTGAAATAGTTGAAAAGTTCTTCCTGCTAGTTACCAGTCACTACTCTGAGCAGGCTTCCTTAATGTAGAAAACATCTTAAAAAAATTGTCCCTGAACAGTTCACAGAGATGACAAAGTCAATCTACGGAGATCAAGCAGGTAAGGAAAAAAACTGAGGCTGTCTGAGTTTAAGACAATAGGAAATAAAAATATTTATAAACCACACACCCAACCATTAGAAAATACTTTTTTCTCCAAGCCTACATGGAGCATTACAAAACGGGCTACATATCAGGTCATAAGGCAAATTTTAATAATTCAAATAATCTGTGTCAAAGAGATCATAGGAAACAACCCAGAAGTCCCTTTCCAATAGGACAGATAAAGAATCTGTGATATATTTATACTTTGAAATACTATTCAACAATAAAAATGAACCAACCACAGCTCACCCAACAACATGGATGGAGCTCACAAACATAATGCAGAGTGTAAGAATCAGGACACAAAAGATTTACATGCTGTATGATTACATTCATATAAAAACAGGCAAAACTAATCGATATGGTTGATATATGCATATAAAGGTGGTAAATCTATGAGGAAAATCAATCTCAAAAGGCAAGAAAGTAATCATCTCTGCCGGGAGAGAGAGGGTTGTAAAGGGGGGTTGTTAGGGGCATCTGGATTTTGACAAGAGTTTTTGTTTTAATGGATGGTTACATGACTGTTTGCTTCCTTACTATTCATTACATTGTACATGTAAGTTTTATATGCTTTTCTGTATGTAATATTTCAAAAAAAATTTAAGTTTTGAAAAAAATCTCTATGATTTAGAAATTTTAAAATACTAACTCTGGCCAAGATGGAGGCGTAGGTTGATACACTTTGCCTCCTGGCACAACTAAAAGAAGCACAAAAACAAATTTAAAAACAAAAAACAACCAGAATTGCCAGAAAATCAAACTGTATGGAAGTCCAACAACCGAGGAGTTAAAGAAGAAACACTCATCCAGACCAGTAGGAGGGGTGGAGACGGGCAGCCAGGCAGAGAGGACGCACGGCAAGGCTGCTCCTGGAGGACTGGGCAGCTGAGGCAGCAGCTGGCAGAGCAGGTGGCCCCACATTTGCATGTAGATAAACTGGGATGAACAACTGGGGAGTGAGACAGATCACACAACCTAGGGTTCCAGCACAGGAAAAGAAAGCCTCAAAGCCTCTGGCTATAAAAACCTATGGGGTTTGCAGCAGTGGGAGAAACTCCCAGAATCACAGGGGAGTTCATTGGAGAGACCCACAGGGTCCTAGAATGTACACAAACCCACCCACCTGGGAATCAGCACCAGAAGGGCCTAATTTGCTTGAGAGTAGCAGGGGAAGTGATGAAAGCCGGGCGAGAGACAAGCAAGCAGCATTTTTCCCTCTATAACCCCTCCTCCACACACAGCACCACAACACAGAGATTAGGTTGCCCCGCCCTGGCGAACACCTAAGGCTCTGCCCCTTACAACCAAACAGGTGTACTAAGACAAAGAAATATGGCCCAAATGAAAGAACAGATCAAAGCTCCAAAAATAGAACTAAGAGGTGAAGAGATAGCCAACCTATCAGATGCAGAGTTCAAAACACTGGCAATCAGGATGCTCACAGAAACTATTGAGTATGGTTACAAAATAGAGGAAAAAATTAAGGCTATGCAAAATGAGATGAAGAAAAACATACAGGGAACCAATAGTGAAGGGAAGGAAACTAGGACTCAAATCAACAATTTGGAGCAGAAGGAAGAAATAAACATTCAACCAGAACAGAATGAAGAAACAAGAATTCAAAAAAGTGAGAAGCTTAGGAACCTCCGGGATAACTTTAAATGTTCCAACATCCGAATCATAGGGGTGCCAGAAGGAGAAGAGAAAGAACAAGAAATGGAAAACTTATTTTAAAAATAATGAAGGAGAACTTCCCCAATCTGGCAAAGGAAATAGACTTCCAGGAAGTCCAGGAAGCTCAGAGAATCCCAAAGAAGCTGGACCCAAGGGGAAACACACCAGGCACAGCATAATTACATTAGCCAAGATGAAAGATAAGGAGAGAATCTTAAAAGCAGCAAGAGAAAAAGAATGAGTTACCTACAAAGGAGTGCCCATAAGACTATCAGCTGATTTCTCAAAGGAAACCTTGCAATCAAGAAGGGACTGGAAAGAAGTATTCACAGTCATGAAAGGCAAGGACCTACATCCAAGATGACTCTATCCAGACAAGCTATCATTTAGAATGGAAGGGCAGATAAAGTGCTTCCCAGATAAGGTCAAGTTAAAAGAGTTCGTCATCACCGAGCCCTTATTATATGAAATGTTAAAGGGACTTATTTAAGAAAAAGAAGATCAAAACTATGAACAGTAAAATGACAACAAACAGAACTATCAACAACTGAACCTAAAAAAATAAAATAAAACTAAAACAAACTAAGCAAACAACTAGAACAGAAACCGAGTCACAGAAATGGAGATCACATGGAGGATTATCAGCCAGGAGGGTGAGGTGGGAGAATGGGGAAAAGGTACAGGGAATAAGGAGCATAAATGGTAGGTACAAAATAGACAGGGGGAGGTTAAGAATAGTATAGGAAATGGAGAAGCCAAAGAATTTATATGTACGACCCATGGACATGAACTAAGGAGGGGAATGCGGGTGGGAGGGGGTGTGCAGGGCAGAGGGGAATACAGAGGAGAAAAAAATGGGACAACTGTAATAGCATAATCAATAAAATGTACTTTAAAAAATTGCAAAAGGAAAAATAATGAAATGGACCTGAATGGAAGAGGAAAATACCAGAGTGCATAGCATGAGAGGAGGCACGATATCAGGGAACTTCTTTGTTTCATTTATGTGTGCATGTGGGTGTTGTGTAATGATGCAAATGTATTTTTTTAATTAAATTTATTGAGGTGGCATTGGTTAAAGATTATATAGGTTTCAAGTGTACGACTCTATGATACATCCTCTGTATATTGCATTGTGTGTTTGCCACCCAAAGCAAAATCTCCTTCAATCACCGTGTCTTTGAGCCCCTTTACCCTTTTAATATTTTCCTAAATTTCTCCAAACTGTTACTTATAAAAATATATTTTAAAGTCAATACATTAAACAAAAACAAACAAAATTTTTTTTAAAAGATATTTTTAAATACTCTTTTAAGTGAACTTACTGGTCAAACAAATCATAGTGGAAATTTAAAGATAGTTTATAACAACAATAATGAAAATAATACAGAACAGCCCTGACGAGGTCGCTCATGTGGTTACAGTGTTGCCCTGATATGCCAAGGTCGCGGGTTCAATCCCTGGTCAGTCAGAAAACATACAAGAATCAACCAGTGAATGCATAAGAAAAACAACAAATTGATGTTTTCCTTTCTCCTTCTCTCCCCCCTCTCAAATCAATAAATAATTTTTTAAAATGAAAGAAAATATTGCAGAACAAAACCTGTGGGAAATGGTCAAAGTGGTATTTCAAGGGTAATTTGTAGCCATAAAATGCTTATACTGAAAAAATTTTAAAGCTGACAATTAATGAGCTATGTCAACTTAAAAGTTAGAAGAATAACAACAAAACAAACCCAAAGAAAAGAGAAGAAAGGATATAATAAAGATGAAGCAGAAATCAATGAAGTAGTAAACAGATAAAATAAGATAAATAAAGCTGAGTTATTTTTTAGGCAAGTAAAATAGACAATAAGAATGATAAAGAGGAAAAAGAAACAAATAAAAGTAAATGGAGCCCTGGCTGGTGTGGCTCAGTGGATTGAGTGCCGGCCTGCAAACCAAAGAGTCGCTGGTTCGATTCCCAATCAGGGCACATGCCTGGGTTGCAGGCCAGGTCCCCAGTAGAGGGTGCACATGAGGCAACCACACATTGATGTTTCTCTCCCTCCCTTCTCCTCTCTCTAAAAACAAAGAAATAAAATATTTTTTAAAAATTAAAAAAAAAATACTACCTACAAGTTAATGCCGGTAATTTTGAAAATGCACACAAGACAAATTTTTTTTAATGATCTCTAACTTCTTTTTAAAATCACCACCCAAGGATATATTTATTGATTTTAAAGAGAGAGGAGGCAGGGGGAGGGGAGGGGAGAGAGAGACAGATAAAGGGAAACATCAATTTGAGAAAGAAATATCCATCAGTTGCCTCCCATACATATCCCAGTCAGGGACCAGGGATCAAACCTACAATCTAGGTATGTGCCCTGACCCAGGGTTGAACCTATAAATTTTTGGTGTTTGGGATGACACTCTAACCAACTGAGTCATCTGGCCAGGGTGATCACTGAACTTTTTATTGGCTTCCTGCACCTCCAAGGGTGCCCCACTTCTGCTGCCTTTAACATCTCAGAACTTTGGTGTTGTTGACCTCAGGCACCACTTTTCTGTCCACAGTCCTGTGGGTGGTGGTCTTTTGGAATGATTGTATGAACTGGCCATTGTCCAGCATGTCACCAAGACTGAAGTCTTCCCCTTCTTCCAGCAGGCAGTGGTAGTGACGATCTCAGCCTCTAGCTTGACCTTGATGTTCAGCAGATCCTAGTATTCCTTGGCCTGGAGCTGCCCCTCTGCCCAGGCCTGGGCCAGCTCTGACTGCAGGTGCAGCAGGACCCTGCTGAGCTATCCCATCTGCCTGGCATAATGTGTCTCCATTTCCCTCGAGCTGTTCTCCACACTGGCCTTCAGATTTCTCATCAAGTCCAGGTCGATCTCCAAGGACTGGTGCATTTCAGCTCTGCGAGTGTCGCCTCAGCAACTCCTATTTCAGCAGTCTGCGGGGCAGTCACAGTGGTGTGCTCCTCAGTCTGCTGGGACCAGTACTTGTCTTGCTCCTCTCAGTTCTTCCGAGGCACAGTGGGCCTGGGTGTCCACTATGAACTTGCTGAGTTCCTGAGATTTGGGGGTGTCTAACTCCACAGTCAACCCAGAGTCAGCAATCTGCCTTTGAAGACCACATACTTCCTCCTCATGGTTCTTCTTCCTGAAGAGCAGCTCCTCCTTGAGATCCTCATTCTCTGTCTCCAGGTGCAGCTGAGTGATACTCGTGTCACTGGTGTCATCAAAGATCTTTCGGAGTCCATTGATGTCACTCTCCACAGACCGGCATGTGACTAGCTCCATCCCATACTTGATTCTGAAGTCCTCAGCAGAAAGGTGGATATTGTCCACAGAACTTGCAAAAATCTAAGCCCTCAGGTCCTCAATGGTCTTGAAATAATGTCCCCAGTACCAGACCTGGGGTCTCTTCTTCTCTAGGTGTTCCTGGACTTTGATCTCCAGTCTCCAATTATCAGCCTCTAGTCTTCTCACCCTCTCCAGGTAGGAGGCCAGGCAGTCATTCAGGCATTGCATAGTTTCCTTCTTGCTCTGGATGACCCTATGCCCACCAGAGTCCCAGCTATCTCCATAGCCAGGCTTCTGGATCTCCAGCTGCCCTGCCTGCTGGTAGATTAGGACACAGAGATCCAGGAGCCAGAACCCCCCATGCCTGCATAGATGCTGGCCATGCTGCTGGCCAGCCAGTACTCAGTGCCTGAAAGACTGCACAGAGCCCAGGGTCCAGGACTTTGTGAAAAAACCGGAGCATGTGCTGAAGCTCATGTTGTTCAAGGAGGAAGGTGAGAAGCCAGGACTCCAGTTCAAGTAGCAGGCAGTCAAGACACGTTCTTTAAGAGATGATAGATTAGATAGATAGATAGATAGATAGATGATAGACAGATGATAGATAGATGACTGATAGATAAAATAGCAAGTCTGAATGGTCCTAATAAAGAAATGGAATCAGTAGTTAATCTTTCTATAAATAA
This sequence comes from Macrotus californicus, assembly GCA_007922815.1. NCBI lineage: Eukaryota > Metazoa > Chordata > Mammalia > Chiroptera > Phyllostomidae > Macrotus > Macrotus californicus. Next base: position 1,839 of record VMDR010004036.1, on the reverse strand, counting down.
AACACACCAGGCCAAAACCAGTTGTATAGGCAAGGGACAGATCTTTTAGGGAATAGGTCACTGAAATCGTACATAAACTCCTCCAAAGCCTAAAAAACAAAAACTTTTTAACTCTTTCTATAAGGCAAATATAACCTTGATTCTTAAACTACACACAGACAACATGACAAACGAAAATTATGGGCTTATCCTTCTTATGAACATAAGCACAAAATTCCCAAACAAAATAGCAAACAGCTAATAGCAAACTGAAATAGATTTTAGGTGTCCTATTTGCAGCTGCTCCATCAGGGAGGAGTCTTACTTCTTTACTTTTTCAATCTGGGCTGGCCTGTGACTTACTATGATGAATAGAGTGTGGCAGACACGGCATTATGTGATTTTTGAGGCTTGAGAAACCTTAAAACTTTCACTCTTGTTCACTGGGAATACTATTTCCATATGAACAAGCCTAAGCCTAGGCCTTCTGAAGAGACTATGTGGTAAGAACCAAGGTATCAAAACTAGCAGCTTGCTAACCGACGGGCATGAGTATGGCCGTCCTTGACCATCAGCCCTATTCAGGCCACCAGAAAACTGCAGCGACATAAGTGAGCCCAAGTGAAACCAGTAGCAGAATACCCAGCTGAATTCAGTCCAAATTACTTATCCACAAAATTGTGGGAAAAAAAAAGGCCAATGTTTTAGAACACTAAGTCTAGGGTTGATTTGTTGTGCAGCAGTGGATAATTGATCCACAAATGAAATCCAGCAAGGTATAAAAAACTTCACCCAACTTAACAAAGTTAGATTTATCCTAAGGATACGAGGGTGGTTTAATACGAGAAAAATCTTTAAATGTGATTTACCTCAATAACATTTTTTTTATCCTCACCAGAGGACATGCTCATTGATCCTAGAGAAAGGGGAAGGGAGGGAAAGAGAGAGGGAGAGAAACACTGATGTAAGAGAAAAACAAGAGAGCCCTGGTTGGTGTGGCTCAGTGGATTGAGTGCGGACTGTGAACCAAAGGGTCACTGGTTCAGTTCCCAGTCAGGGCACATGCCTGGGTTGTGGGCCAGGTCCCCAGTGGGGGCCACATGAGAGTCAACCACACATTGACATTTCTCTCCCTCTCTTTCTCCCTCCCTTCCCTTCTCTCTAAAAATAAATAAATAAAATATTTAAAAAAAGAGAGAGAGAGAGAGAAATAAGAGAGAGAGAGAGAAACATGGATTGACTTCCTCTTGCTTGGGCTTTGACCTAGAATTGAACCCATGACTTTTGGTTTATAGGATGATGCTCCAAGGAACTAAGCCACACCAGCCAGGCCACCTCAATGACATATTAAAGGAGAATAAAACATAACCATCTCAGGAAAGGCAGAAAAGCGTAAGATAAAATTCAACATTCACTCATTGTAAAATCAAAGTGTTGGCAGTTAGGAATAGAAAGAATCTTCCTTAACCTGATCAAGAGTATCTTTCAAAAATTCACAGCCAAAAATCAATTCCAACAGTGAAACATAAGACAAATTCCCTCTAAAATCAAAAACAAGACAAAGGATGCCCATTATCATCACTTTTTCAAATTGAATTTATTGGGGATGACATTGGTTTACAAAACCATACAAGTTTCAAGAGCACAATTCAATAAAACGTCATCTGCACCCTGCCTTGTGCACCCAATAGTCTCAAGCAAAGTCTCTTTTCGTCCCAATTTCCATTGGCCTTTGCCCACCTCTACCTACCCCCTGCCCACATTATTACCATTTCTGTTCAGCACTGCTTTAGAGTCCTAGACAGCATAGTAGGACAAAAAACAGAAAAAAGAAATGAAAGGAATAAATATTGGGGGGGG